>JXSR01S030086.1:0-15408 GCA_000969725.1 Ophiothrix spiculata | reverse complement strand
ACCGCTAGCTCAAGCTCAATGAAGTGCACTTGGATAAATCAGTTTAACCCTTGTCTTACCGTCCACGTGGATGTAATCAAGATGTAAAGTAGTTCTTATAGTACAAACAAACAATCGTGTTTTGAAATTGAAGTATGAAGGAGTTAAAGTACTAGATGTAATTTCGTCCTATATATGTAGTTTGCAGACGATTTCATTCATAATTTTTCTCCTGTGCCCAATTTTACCATTGTGGAAATTTGTCATTCTAAATGAACGTTTTCTTTCACATGGCATGCAAGTTTTACCACAGCGTTAAACGTTACCATCATCTCAATACCCTTGACGCCAAATGTTGTCTCAAGCTGCTGAAGCCTAAGGCGCAGTCTAACGTACCGAACGCAGCGCTGGGGTCCAAGAGGCCAAGGGGCCGCTTGCAGAAAACAGTGGTACACAAGCTCGTCAGAGCACCTCAAAAATCTAACCAATCATAAATCTAACCAATATATGACGTAACATACTAAAATAGACCCGTAAATGTCGTAATACACTAAAAAGACTCCTAAACATGCTAAATGGCGTAACACACCAAAGTCCACTGAACTGGGAATCACACCTAAAAGGATCCCGCAATAATTTATATAATTATATGATGTCGTTACATAATACCCTTAATGATGTAACACTTCACAATGGGTCCTTGATGGCATAAATATAAGGGGAAAGTTTGCAACAACGATAACTTAACATGCTTAAGGTGGCCTACCACAGATAAAATTCCTCTATTTATTTTTCTTATTTTTTATATATGGTGTTTTCATATGTGCTGATCACATTTCTGAAATAAAACCGACTTAGTTTTTGAGAAAAATCCATTCAAAAAACACTATGTTTTACCACTTTTTACCATTGACTTCTATGTTAAAAATCAAAATAAATAAGACAAAAACATTTATAATAAAAAGGCTCTATTTTTCTCTCTCTTTTTTTTACATATGTTTTGGTCCTTATATGGTTCTTTAAAGATGCACGTGTAAGATAGCGTTTTATTAAAGCGCAAGATACAGTACGCCAAAAAGTACGCTAAAATCCCGGGATAAAAACTTTGAAATTGTGTCCAACACCGCAGGATTTCAGAAGAGCCGTGTGTTAGAGCTTGTAGCGCTGCTATAGAGCATGCAAAATGATATTACATGATGAAAATGACAAAAAACCGACCATAAATGTCGAAGATATCTTAAAATGGTAACCCCAAATGTCGATGAGACTCTGAAATGATTCCCTTTCTCTAAAGCCGTCGACACTACTATAGGTCAAAATCCTATCCTTTTTCGTCGTTTTTTCTGACGAGCATGCGTACCACTGTTTTCTTCGAGCGCCTCCAGGCTAGATCCTGGATACTGTAGTGGATTTTTATATTCGTGTCAACTCATTAAAGTTTTAGGGGCGTGTCGACGATTTTATTTATTCTGAGAGGTTGTATGCTCTATCCAATCAATTCAACATGTTCAATAGAAATTTTGATAACGATACGGTATGGCCACAATAAAATGAAGCCTGAATTCTCGTGAAAAAATAACAGATATAAAAAATCACAGTTGGCCATATATGGTCAAATTGATTTGAATCTCTATAATGGAAATCTAATAATAAAAAGGAGGCATCTGAAACATCTCGCTCAAAGAAAAACAATGCGTTTTGAATTTCGTGTTAAATTTATTTTCATTCAACAGAAAAGTAATTGTAGCAGAGGGAAATGTACACCAAGTGAAGAATCCACAAGTTACTTATTTGACGAGAAAGGCCTTTTGTGGATGTTTATTTATATTGTATTAGTGAACCTTATCGGGACAACGTTCCATGCTCCAAGTATGGCGTTATGCAACTCAGCATTGTTGAATTATCTAGCCAAGGAGAAGAGGAACCAATATGGTTATTATCGAGCTGTTGGGGCTGTATCAACAGCGATTGGGTAAGTGGTTTACTACGGAGGCATGTTTGACCGCTAGCTCAAGCTCAATGAAGTGCACTTGGATAAATCAGTTTAACCCTTGTCTTACCGTCCACGTGGATGTAATCAAGATGTAAAGTAGTTCACGGAGCTGCAAATTAATGTGTTCAGTGTCAGTGGTGTAGCCGTAGGTGATACCGAGATATAAAGTTTACACGCACGTATTCGCTATTCTTAGGATTGGACACCAATTATTTTGAGCAACCTCCATCTTTAACTAGTCCAGCATTTGCCATTGATTGGGGTCGCGAGTAGGAGAATTCCTTGTACTTCAGACAATTGTAAATTGTTTCTAGGACCCTTCTTAAGTAAACACTGGGAAGAGAAAAACCTTTTAAAGTTAAAACTTTAGTTTTTCTGTTTTTCTCTTCCCAGGTAAACATTAGTGTGGAAAGTGCCATGGGAGGGCTGCAATTTGCTTTCGAAGAGGCAATCATCTAAAATGGGCTCTTCAACTGATAGGGATAAATAATTTAGAAACGACTACTCCTGACTTTAATTTCCATTCTATTTTTTTTTATTTTTTTCTATTTATTCTATTAGTTTAGTAGTGGCTGGTATCGTAGTTGATCAAACAGAAGAGATATACAAGTATTGTGGGATTGATTTGACTCAAGCTGACTATTCCGTATGTTTCATTGGATTCGCTGTCTGCGTAGTAGCTGTGTTGCCAATAGCATGGTGTTTGCCAATACCGCAACAAGTAAATTTATTTGGTGGTGGACACTGCACACGTGGTAACAGTTTCTACACTTTGAAAGAATGCATGAATCGGATGCGGATTTAAGAGTGACAAGATTCAAGAAGAAGAAGGAAGAAAAAGAAGAAGAAGAAGGAAGAAAAAAAAAAGAAGAAGAAGAAGAAGATGATATTGATGATGGTGGCGGCGGCGATGGTGTTTAATAATAGACTTGTTTTCATCCGTTTATCATTCTTTCAGAATAGTGACAAACCTCAACCATATCATTTGCAAGAAGTCTTCCAAGCAATTTGTACATTTCGCTATGGCAATGCATTCCTAGCAATCACATGGCTGTCTGTCACAATAGGTGTGGCTAAAACATTCGATTTCTGGTATATCAAAACAATTGGTAAGATAATGATTTTAACAGACCTATATTAGATCTAGTATTGCTAGGGAAGTCCACTTCTCGTCTATACATTTGCACACACACCTTTTGATCTGGTGGAAGGGGTTTTTCTTTGGCGCTAGTATGCGTAGCGTGCGGTCCGTTACACTTTGGTGGCAGAAATTCACGCTATCGAAATAATTGGTGAAGAAGCTAGTGGAGTTTTAAAATTATCACATCCTGTCAACCTTTTACAGTGTAGAGACGGGACTGATCAATACTTAACCCTCTCGACCTTTTCTAAATCAATTTGAATACCTTTCTCAGAAGGGATATATTCACTTGAAACAGATGACCGTTGATACTTCTTTGGTTTTAATCATGAGAGACCTTAACCTATTAAAACACTTCCTAGACGTTCAACAGACGCATCAAACCACGTCCCAAAGAAAAGATACACGAGACAAATTTTGCACTGCAAACCAGACAAAACGTCCTCTATTGATCGTCCGAATGTCGCCGGAGCGTTAGTAAGTCCAAATGGCACAACATTAAATTCAAACAGCCCTGCTGGAGTTGTAAATGCAGTATTTCAATAGAGAGCCATGAATTGCCAATGTCCCGAGGTCAAGTCGAAAGCCGGAGTCAGAAGTTAAAAAAACACAATATGCCTCTCCTAAACCCCCGGGGGGGGGGGCGCACTCAACTTTGAAAGTGGTAGGTATGTCAGGCGCGAAGCGCCGAAATCGGGGTCTGGTGAACTGATTTTCTGTAAAAAATTGACCCTTGAAACCGATTTTTTGGGGTCTAGTGAACTGAAATTTTGGCCAAAAATAGCCTCCTGAGCTGAAAATTTTCGCAATTTTTGCAGTTAGAGCTAAAATTTAGAGCTAAAATTTTGTATTTTTTCTCAAAAACGGGGTCAAAAGAACTGAATCATGCTGAAAATGGGGACCTAGTGAGCGGCCTGACATATATACCCTGCCCACAAATGTGAGTGCCCCCCCCCCCCCCCGGGCTAAAACCATGCTTATACCAACACAGGCCAAAAGAAATGTGTCACGCTGTTCGACTTTATCGATAGTTTAAAAATCAATACGAAACCTTATTCAAGCTACAATACAAAATGAGAAACCAGAGAATTTCAACAGGGCTAATGACATTATCGGATCATCTCACTCTGCTTGTAGCCTAAGACTTGGTGTGTTCTATATGCATACTTGCCAACATTCTAATTTCAGAAAGAGGGAAAAATGAGAGGAAATGTTTAAAAAAGAGGGACATTTCTTAATTTCCTATACATTACTATGTAGTGATATTTGCAAAAAGAGGGACACATTCTAAAATCACAGTGTTTTACAGCATTTAGTTTACGTCAAAATAGGGATGTCCCTCCAAAAGAGGGACAGTTGGCAAGTATGTATATGGGTTGAATTCAAATAAAAATCCTTTAGTTGGATAAAATAGGAATCATGCATAATTAAGAACATAGGGCTTTCTCAAATCTAGTACAAAAGTACGGCAATAACGAGCTCTTGTCACAACATTGCATACATGTAGTGGATAGTGCAAGAGGGATATCCAGGTGTTAATTTGCGCATAAATATCCTCAGGCTTGTTCAGATTTATGGGAAGCACCGTTGAAAAATGGAACATAAAGTGCTAGCTGAGAATACAGGGGTGTGAGGGTGATAAAAAAGATGTTCAAAACAGGTTGAAAATGAAAGAAAACATCGAAATTTTCACTCTCTGGAAGGCATAAAAAGCTGAAATCATCTTAAAAACTGAACACTCGTACCCCTGGAATATCAGTATTACACGGGATGTAAATGACTGATTATACTGGTGGAATGAATCACAGGGTCTTAACTGGGTAACAGTGGCAGCACCAAGTGAAAGGGGGAGCAAGTGAGACAAAAATTTGATATTAGCAAATTGCCCCCTCAAAAATACATGCAATTGCAAATTTCTTTCATTTTCATATAAATTTAGCTAACCGAAGATTGTTAGATTAATAATAGTAATATTGACAACATGAAGATTGAATAGCCTTCCAGTAAAAGAATAATATAAATCAACATCTTCAAGGTTACTTGTTTCAGTAACAAAAATGCAGCTCTAGAGGGATAAGAATTCATCCAAAACTATAATATAAGGCATTAGCCATGATCCACTTGGGTATGAAAACTTGTGAAAACTTATTGAATCAAAGAAAGACCTTAATCATGTTAATAGAATCAAAACAAACAAACAAAATCATATTACTTACTCTAAAAAGAGCATTTTCAGCCAAATTAATTTCTTGGGATTCTGTCAGCATTGTTTCTATTTTCCTAAAGTTCGAGATTCCAAATGTATATGTACGGCTGTTGATTTAAAACTGAATATTATTATTATTATTTTTTATAGGAAGGTTAAATATACTGAACAACATGATTTCTTCACTAAAATATATTGCTAGTAACAAAGAAGTTTAAATTTTAAGAATTAAGTGTTTTATTTCTAGAAGCACTATCACTGAATTTCTCATTCTCTGGAGAACAAAAAATTCAAAGCACAAAATAATTGTCTGTTTTACTATAAATGTTCAAGTTCAACAAGAATGGTTATCAATATTAGTTAGTAGTTTGAAGCAATCTGTAAAAAAAGCAATAAAATCAGTTGGTGTTGAGGAAAGTTTGATGATCGTTGCCTTAAGTACATTGCATTAATATAAATGCAATCATTTAACGTTTCTTCATAATATACTCTTGTTACAGGAGGTTCGTATTCAATAATAGCATGGACAGGAATGATAAGTACCATTATCCAGGTGGCAGCTTTCCTCGGCCTTCCATTCCTCAACGACCGATTTGGACATCTATCATTCCTGATCTTGGCACTCCTCCTTACGGCAGCAGGTTGTTTTATCACAGGTGTCATATCAAACCCATGGTTGATGGTCATACCCATGTGCTTCAGAGGTAGGCTTAATTCAGAGTCCATGTATGCATACGGCCAAGGGAAGAGGGTATTTGGATGCTCCGGTCAAGCAAACATCCGCATTCAAAAAAAAAATAACCTCGGGGTATCAAAATTAACAGGAGGCTCTACAAGTAGTTTGATACTGGATATCCTCCTTGTTTTTTCAGTCTCAAAAATATATGCAACAAATGAGAAAAATCATTAGATTGATTATTTTGGAGTCTAGATCTTCAAAGCAAATGCTTAAAATCCAGATAAAAAAATCGTCATAAGTCGCACAACTTTGCCCAATGTAGCTTAGTTATTCTCAAGTTCAAAATATCACCTTTGTTGCTTGTACTCTTGTAATTTCTTGATAAATAACTTAAAGGCTGTATAAGAAAGCAATTGAATAAAGGAAAACAACACTGACCCATGTCCACACTGCCTTACCCATATAAAAGGATGTTTTGATCAATGCCCAGTATTGATTTTTGAATGGCAATTAAATTCATCATTATAGGACAATTTACTTCCTTTGGCCTCAGTAGGGAATCATGGACTTGGGTCAGTGTGAAATTCCTATATTCAATTGTAAAATGTGCCATCAAAATTGGATTTTGCATTATATTTGCATAAATATCGCAACAGTTTGCAGGTATAATACATGGCCCCACCACTGCTCGGCCCACAATTAAATCCCATATCTTAACAATACAATTTATTGACCTCACTTTTCAGGAATAGCAACTGCTACAAAGTGCCCATCTGCGGGTGCATATCTAGCTAACGCTGTTGACAAGGACCACATGGCAACTATGCAGTCTATCATGTCAGCAGCTATTGAAGGAGTCGGTAATGGTGCTGGTAGCATACTAGGCGGGATTTTAATTAGGAATTGGTCAGCGTTTGTCTGTTATACTGTGTTTGCTACAACATCAGTTGTTTTTACTTGCGTGCTAATCTTGATTTGGTGCTTTGAAAAATGTTATAGAACTGAATATGAGAAAAGTAAGTTATGAGCCTTTAAAGTATGGATCAAACTATAACACTCACTCAATCAAATATAAAAAAATATGGGATTTTTCATCAAGGTGTGATTAGCTTGCATATTGATATTTTTGACTCATAAATGAAAATGAGGATTTTGAACAAAAACTGAATAGTCTAGAAATGAACGTTTTGTAAGTCAAAGCATAAGTTGACGACTTGATGACTATGAAAACTTTGTTTTGAAAAGCCTTGCACCAAGTTTTGAAATTTCTCTGGACATACAGCCTAAGCAGAAACACTTGGGAGCTTTGTACTACAAAAATGGTTCTACGGATGTGCCACAATCACGGGTAACAAAATCAGGTTGTCTGGTATCATACTTGGATCTTATTCTTTATAAAATTTGGGTGTTTTTATGGGTGTATTTTTCAAAAATTGAGTCAAATGACATAAGTTTGAGCATTTGTTTCATAAAATCTAGGTAAGATTAGCTCCAAAATAGCTCAAATTCACATGAAAAAATATAATTTTTGTATAAATTCAACTCAAATTTAAGTTTTTGTTGGTATATAGATGGGTCAACTTTTCTTGTAAATTGGTATTTTTATGTGTTGTACTACCCAGCAATACGTCCGTACCAAAACCCATCGTATAATATGCACACAACTTTATAGAAACCTTGAATGGTTGATATAAAATCAAGAAGGAAAACACTATATTACTTAATAATTTCAGTTTATTATTGCCTGCCATAAGGCTGTGCCACCTTCATAATGGCTCAATGACTATAACATTGTGGATAATGCACATCTACATAATAATCATATAATAATAATACTGAACAATATCATTACAAACAGCTTTTGTACAAGCTTTGGATTTTTGTTCTTAATTTTGGTCTTAAAAAGTACTAGAATTACAGGAGGTAGTAATTAATAAAGGAAAATTATAGTTATGACGAAAATCTTGGTAACTTCGTTATTATTGCAACTGTTCCATGATTGCTTAGTATCATATTGCTTTTTTACTTTTCCACAAAGACAAATTTTGCTTCAGATTTCTTGTTTCGCAAAAAAGAGTTTTTATTTTAATAGACGTATGGAACATGGAAAGTAAAGGGCTGCTGAAAGATACTTCATTTGTTACTGATAAATAGCATTTACTTTTCATTTATTCTGTTAGGCGCTACTGCGTTTTATTGCCACTAGGATAGCATCGACGCTGGGTATTTGAGACCAGCCTCTCACCCTCAGAAATAAGTATGGTGGCCACCAAAATTAACAAAAATTGATTATGGCAGATGTAGAGGAGTTGCTTATGAGATACTATTAGCTTCTATGTAGTTTTCTTCATTGTGATTCAATTTGTGGCCATTAGATTCTAGCGTTGAGAGCTAGCGCCGACCCTATTCCAGTGTCAATGAAACGCAATTAAGCCTTAATAACATTCATGTTAACTTCACTAATTTTTTTACAAAACTACAATTGTTGCAATAATTGTGTTGATAAAAAATCCACAACTTTTCTCTATAAAAGTAAATCGGTCCCTTTCTAGAAGATTTATTGGATAAAATGAAATAAAAATTGTTTAAATACAGAAATGTTCCTCTTTATCTAATCTATTTTGCTGAATATATACATACACATTTCATTATCCTTACAAAATATAATTAAATATATATCTCTAAAATAGTCATATGCCAGCAGCTTAATACAATAATTACTTTCTAAATATAAAGAACATAATATTTTTTGCCTTGGTCCGGAGCTAGAACAAAATTGAATGCAAGAATGTTGAATTTACAATGGCTACTTTATCGCAAAATACTGTCCCTTAGGTGTTGGATGATTGAGACTTCCTCCCAAGGTGCAGCCAAGGGAGGAAGTCTTGATCAACCATTACCGAGGAACAGAATTTTGCAATACTTCTCCAAATAAACCATGTTGTATTTGTTTTACTACACCTCAAAAAGTCAATAACTTGGGACTAAATATAAAAGTCAACATATTCTTATATTCCCATGACCCATACCGTGGTATCATGTGGGAGTTTCACACCTGTGCAGCTGTGCTTGAGTGTTAAAAAAATATTTTTTACACATTTCCGCCATTTGACCAATAAAAAGTCTGTACTGACTTATAAAATATTTAAAGAGGTGTAGTAAATTCATTTAACATCTTGTCACTAGAATGTAACAAAAGCCCCTCAAATTGCTTACCTGTATGTCATTAGCTCTTGAAATGGTTCTTCAGGTCACTTGAAGAAGCATTTCAAAAGCCACTGATTCAAGACTGAACAGTATGTAGTGTGTATGAAAAATGGCAGCTATTGCCCTTACAACTTTTTTGGATCCGCATGACGAGTTACAACTTTTGCTGCCATAAACAAGCAAAATCACAATCTTATTATGTGGCAGGGTAGATCAGCTACAATACTGTTGCCACTGATTCTATGGATAGCTACACATAACACACTTGAAGTTGAATTTTGTTCTAGTTAACTTTTGAAACTTTATCAAACATTATTTGAGTTGCAATCTATAAAGCTTGGAAAAATATATAAAAATATAATCTAATCAAGGGATCCATATGACCATTCACTTGTATTTCAGTTCTGATGTTTTATTTCTCATTTTGTATTGAATTGTATCGTATTGTAAAAACAGAAACACATGACAAAACATACAAATATTGAAATGCAGGTTTAGAACTCGGACCACTGGGAAACCATCTTCTGTCACAAATTTATATAGGCTTTGATAAAATTGTAGAGAATATAAATGCAACTTGTACTTTTTCTATTCTTTGGCAAGTATAAATACACACAATAAATAGAGAGTAAAGATGAGATTTGTTTATTTTTTGTGGTCATCTACCCTCTATGTTATGGATGGGCGTACAAATATATTGAGTAATGGGTGCCCCTGTAGGTGATGTTCATTATGAAAAAATAATGTGTGCCCATCCATTATGAGATAATTGATGACTGGCAAAACAATAGATAGTTTTTTTAATTCTCATTCTTAATCAAAAATTCAAGTTATTAAATAAAGAATGTAGTTAATTATTTGCTAAAACAAAATATATCATTACTGGAAAAGGGTACACCCCTGTTCAAATAAATATGAAATAGTCCATATCAAGTAGAGCATTATGCAACAGATGTGTGCATACCGCACTGTAATTCCCAACGTGTGGCTCCACAACATTTAACGCTAAAATTCACTGTCATATATTGCCTCATAATTGATAGCCAAAAAGAAGTAAAATCTCACTCAGTGACTAAATCCTTCTTATGAATGTTGCATATTACTTTAAGTGTACTTACTTTGAAAGTTTTGAGAGATACAAAATCTAATAACTTTTTTTGCAAAAGTGCATCGTCAGATTGCAAAAATACTTTCTTGTGGCAATTCGTAAAAGTTAAGTACATTTTAAAACATTTCCTTTTGAGTCTCTAAACACCACTGGATGTTCAAAATTTTGTAATGACATGAAAGTGTGCAACATGTTAACTTAGCTGAGAGTAGAAACTCTTCAAACAAGTATGACAAATTGACATATCGTTTTCTTTGGTTTGGCTACAACAACACATTACTAACATTTTAGAAAAACTTCAACTGAAGTACCGTTAAAGTGGCAAAAGATAAACAACAAATTTGCTGCAACAATTTTGAACGACCTTGTCATGGCAATGTTTCTTGCTGATGCTACATAGAGATTAACCCAATGAGACACTAGAAGCATTTGCATAATAGATATAATCATATTATTATATATATAAATTACAAGATTCAAATTATCATACTAATCAATTATAAACATAATGCAGATAATGATGATATAAGTTTTGCACTACATATTAAATACATTGATAAACAATGCAGCATAGATATAAAAAGAAACCCATCTGGGTCTTGATTCAGTGACATCAACCTCTACAACCTTAACATGTAATCCAATATGACAAGCTGTATAACTGTTTTTATATCAGCAATTTTATTTTCATACAATAACTTTTTAACAAATCAGTCAAAATATATATTTGTAATATATGAAAAGAGTTTTATTATTTCAAATCAAAGAAAATTGAGTAAAATATACTCGCATTTAAGTAACGTTTTTTCGCTACTTTAGCGACATCTTCAGACTGGCAACTTTGTTATCTCTCAACACTGACGTCTTGAGCGTAAAGGGCGTCGAGAGAAACAGCTGGTCATAGATGCGATTCAGTACATAGGCCCTGTCATCCTTGTTCAAAGTTTGTTTGCCCCTTCTGCGTACCCAAAGGGATTCCTTTAGTCTGGTACTAGTGTCAGATTTATGGTCTATGATCCCACAGAATAGATTGATTGGTTAAAGTTTTTAAATTTTGGTGACGAAACTCACTAAAATGTGAGTATATTTCATTCAATTTTCTTGGATTTGAAACAATGAACTCTTTTACTCAACAATCCAGATGAACTTATTTAAAGATTTAAAGATATTGGTAATGTTGATTTTTGGACCATAAAATCACTTTTTGTTTTTGAAATCACATTCTTTGTCATTTTTTTTCCAAACAAGTTACAAATGAATGCAAGTTTTGAAAATTACTTTAGAACATATATTTTTTGACTTGAAATCCTATTCAGATATATTGCGTTTGCTGAATTTTTATTTTGAGCGTAAATTTGCATATTTCTTAAATCTCATAACAATATAATGCAAAAAAAATTCTATTTCAATTAATTTCCTAAAAAAATACTTGTTCTTTGTGAAATTCTCTTTTTAAAATTGTACACTTAAACTGAGTTATAGCACCAACTGTATTCCCATGAACAATGACCTGCTTCTAAAGTGCAGTTTTTACTAAAAGTTGCATGACTTTCTGAGAAATGCTAATGCATTTTTGAAAAAAAAAATCAATACTGGAACTGAGCTATTAATGAATAATTAAAATTGCGCATCAATAATGGCAGTTGCATATATGATAAATATGTCCAGTGAGTAATGCTGTCACAATTTTGTTTGGCTTGAATATCTTTGGTAGGGAGAAGTGGGTACTAGGTTGGGTAGGATAGGGTTGGACAAGGTAGTAGTGAGTAGGATAAGAGTAGTGAGCAGTAGGGTAGGGAAGTCAGTGGGTGGGGTGGGGTAGGGCAGGGCAAGACAGGGAAGCAGACCTGAAACTAAATCCTTAGAAAAACAGCTGAAAACCTTCAAATTCTGCACAAGAAAAGGAGCTGAAAAGTGTAAAAAAAGAGCTGAAATCAGCTGAAAAATGAAATTAAAAGAGCTGAAATCAGCTGAAAAGTGAAACTAAAAGAGCTGAAATCAGCTGAAAAGTTTCAGGTCGGGAAAGGAAAGACAGTTGTAGGTACGGTAGGGTAGATTTGGGTAGGGTAGGATAGGAAGCTGTGGGTAGTATAAGGAAGGATGGGGAATATTTCAGCTAGGGGGAAAATGTGATTAAAATCTTAGCTATACACATAGCCGAAGTCCCCAGGTACTCGACCCCAGGTGGGGAGGATTTGGTCCATGAGATTTTTTAAAAGCAGACACATCTAACAGACAATACAGAACCCTAAAGTTTTACACATGGTAGATATATTGATGGGTTTCAAAATTTGCTCAAGTAACAAACTTTGATCCGTCACAACATTTTACAAAATATCATGTACATGTACAAACCAATGACCACATACTTTACACTGTGGAAAGATCAACAAAGAGGCATAATTTCATTGTAACAAACTACAATGTTACTGTTACAAAATTTCACAGGTCTATACTAAAAATAAAAGAATATTTCAATATTCAATTTTTCTCTTCTTAACATTATTGCGTCCATTTTAAATGTTGAGTTGTCATATAGTATACTCTGTTTTTATCTAAACACATCAAATCTCATGGATGTTAATATTTAATTGTGGTCCATTTATCACAATTTGGTTAAGAATCCATAACCCCGTGCACTTTCCATTCCATTTCAAATGGCACATTAGAATTACATAAAAAACACATTAGTATATATTATCTATAAGCAAAAATTTATCAATCAATTTGAAAAACTATCTGACAGTTGGTGTTCATATACTTCAGGGATGCAAGTAATTGAAGTCAAATTTCCTGAAATGACCAAAACTTTCCTGGAAAAGAGCACTTTTCTTATTCTGTTATACAGGGAAAAATTTCTAAAAAAAAACAAATTTTTGGTAAAATTTCCTGAATTCAGGAAATTTCCTGAAAACTTGCATCCCTGATACTGAAAAATTCTGTAACTGCGTCAATTTTCAAGTCATTTTTGAAAATAAAATCAGAGTATACTTGATCAATGATTACCAGAGAGTTCTTCAGATGTCTGCCAGTGTTGCATTTAAGATTTCAATGGCTTGGTCAGAGTGCTGCTTCTGGAAGATGAGCGATGGCCTAAACCGTATAGTTTGTTTGCCACAGAGACCTATCAATAGACCTGTATGAAAATAAACCATCAATCAGTATGAATGTATATGAGAGCAATGGTACAAATATTTTATAAGGTGAAAGATCAAAATGCTCTATTCAAACGAGGTGAAGCCGAGTTGAAATATCTGCATGTTCCATTGACAAGAAAAAGAAACATTCATTGTTTGTTTTATATGACAGCTAAATAAATCTTTGTAAACAAAACATTTATGGTACTGTACATGACAGCTTTAATGCAATGAAGCGTCTTATGCTGCGCGCCCGCGGACTATGCAATCGTTTTAAATTACGCCTGTAACTGATGTTGCGTCTTATCAAAAAAGGTAACCGTGCAATGTAACAAAAATTTTGCACGGCACTATTGCACAGTTGGTGACATTTACTATCAAATGGACCAAATAACCAATGGCACATGACCCTAGATGCACTAATCAAGAGACACAGATTTATTTAGCTGTTATATGTGACCCGTCATATCGAAAGGTACCTTAAAGGTCGGCATAGTAAATTACGAGATACGGGCCATTGAAGCTGAGCATAGTCAAAAATCACGTCCAAAGTCGAATTTCTAATTTCATTAGAAACGTTACATTTGAAATGAATTCTATCATATTAATCAGGTTCCAACATCCAAAACATAAGAGAAATGTTTTAAAAGATAAAATTGCTTTCTCCATTCAAGTTTTACCGGTACAGAAACTTTAAACTTGATTTTCTCAGAACTATAGTTTTCTGAATCAGTTGGATGCCTTTTACAAATTTGGATGTAACTTTGCAATCGAACATCCAATAACCAAAAGCAAGGTGTCATTTTAAAGCTTAAAATATGATCTTTCAGAAGAGACCAAAAAAATCAATTTTCATTTTGGGACCCTTTTAAGGTACCTTTCGATATGATGGGTCACATATAACATACAATGTGTAATAATTTATTTATCCTGGAACACATTTGTACAATCATCATGTGCAGTCCCAAAATGTTAGAATGACGATGAGCGTATGGGTTTGTGATCACATGACACAACATTCTGTCATGATCAGAGTTTTATCACAATTAATTACGACACAAACTCTGAAATCCAAGACAAGTTTTCTCCCTTTTTTCACTCCACCATCACTTTCATTTTCCTGGCTGACTACGAAAATAAATTGGGACATGCCTACAAGTTTACTATTGCAAGTCCAATGCTTCTGGGGAAAGTTTAAATTCTTGTTGGTTTTATTTAAGACTAAAAATTGTATGTAAAATTGATGAAAATAGAACAATCTATATGAAAGTACATTTCCAGATTAAGCTGCATCTACTAGTATGTTAGCCACTTTGTATCTATGCAGGTGGTGAGTTATAAAGTTACTCCACTTTTGGAGGTTCTGCGCCCGTCGCAAACACTCTAAAATTGGAGGTTCTGCGAATAATGCGCAAAAACTCCTAAATTGAAGGTTCTGGAGTTTTGTATGTTTTTAATAATTTAATATTTTCATGAACAACACTCAAAAATTGGAGGTTCTGCGTATTAAGCGCAAAAACTCCAAAATTAGAGGTTCTGTGGTAGGCGCAAAACTCCAAATTTGGAGGTTTTGCATTCGTTTTTAATAATTTCTTTTTTTTTACCTTCAATTTGCAAAAAGATGGGCGAAAGAGAAAACTAAATTCCATACCTCTATTTGCAAGACACAAGGTCCACAGTGACAAACGGTCCACTCAGTTTTATATCTGATTTCACTTAATTTAAAGATATAGAGAAGTTGCGAGGATGATCATAAAAATCATGTAATTCGTAAATCATTCGATGGTGGTAAATATTGCTGACCTGCAATTTGAAATTAGTATGTCAAGATTTATACGATGAAGTTGCTTAAATAGACCGCGCGCTCAGATTCCTGTATAGTAGAGCGCCGAATATAATAGACGCCACGGGTCTTGTTCAACCAGTCTAATGCTACAAAAAATTAGCAATTAAAAGTA
>JXSR01S030085.1:3076-14894 GCA_000969725.1 Ophiothrix spiculata | reverse complement strand
GAACGAGCTTTTGCATTTCCCGGACCGAATGTAAACTTTCCCCGACCCCGAGTAGAAATTCCCCGACCCGGTCGACCTCGGTAATATTTTTCCCGGACCGTACCGAACCCGAAAAAAGCTAAAAAAAATTCCCGACCCAGTTTCGGTCCGGTCCAGGAAAATTTGGGGTTTCGGGTTTCCCTGCAGGGCCTTAGTGTGGAACTACATGTATGTCGCATGCAGACACTTAATTATACGCTTGTGTAATCATTTGCTGAAATAGTTTAATCTGGTTGCATCTACATGTGCGAAGTACAGATTGAATTATCCATGTGGAGAGCCACATTTGATGTCCTATCCACTTAATTTGCTGATCTTGGCAAAATAACAATTAATTTGTGGGAATCATCATTGTGAACACAGTGCAAAGAATAACAAACTTAAATACTTCTAAAATATCATCTTACAACTACTTAGCCAAACGGTCAGTGAATTTCAGTTGAAAACAAAATCAGCATTTTTCTTCATAGCGCTTCAGATCAGTGTGGGTATTAAAGCTTTATTCTGTCCGGGTTCAATTTAGGAATTTGAATTTGACAATCAATTTTGCAGAATCATGAATGTCAACTTCAAAACCTCATTTGTTGATGTTTTTCTTCAACATAATGAGCAATAATATCATATAAGGGAAATACGCATCGTACACTAGAACATTAATAACAACCAGACAAATCACAAACAGGCCAGGATTTCATTTAATTTGAAAAAATCCTGGCGTATCGGAACCTTCTGCCACGGGTACTTGCCTATTAAAACTCTCGGTTTATCTGAGAGGCCGGGTAGCTCAGTGGTTAGAGCGCTCGCATGGCAAGCGAGAGGTCCGGGGTTCTAGTCCCTGTTCGGCCAGGATTTTTTTCAAATAAAATGAAATCCTGGCCTGTTTGTGATTTGTCTGATTGTTATTAATGTTCTAGCGTACGATGCGTATTTCTCCTTTCCCTTATTTGATTATGTATTAATAGAAATATGGTAGTCAGTTCTGGTCTCGTATGCTAGTGTGTATTGTAATAGCATTATATCCTTGTACCCATGTTCAGTTCGTCTATCTCCCAACTTTGGAGCAATAATATCATTAAAATATACTCTGCATTGATTTGACTTAAAAGATGTATATATAGTTCTGGTAGTCCATGTGTTCTGTCAATTGTTTTGAATCTAACGCAGTGTGACACTGCAATTTCGTTGTCATGTAATGGATGGGCTGATTTTTTTTTCAATTCCCTGTCATACTGTTTATTTCATTGTAAACTGCACCAACTGATGATACGGTACATACAAGGTCTTCTAAAAAACATGTCTCGTTGGCGACAGGATAACAGTTGGGAGCAAGACCTGATTTGGGTTCTGAAAACTTACAACCTCCCACTTCGATCATCTGATGGTGCGCCCCTGAATGAGGTGGAAATAGTTTCTTTACGCCCCGACGCCTCAGATGATAGCAAGCGTGATTGACAGCTATAATAGTCACGTAAAGAAAACCTTTTCACTTTTATGGGTCTCGTAGGCCGAGATTAAAGTTCAAAAGCAACTCACACGATACTTGTGAGCTCACTTGATTTGACAGTTTTGTTGCTGTGTGACTTGATGATCAATTTGATTGGTTTGTTTTTCACGCATGGTGCGATTTAGTCCCGCCCAGAATGAAAAGGTTTGTTTCAGATGACTATGGGTTGCTAGTGGTATGGGTTCGAGTCTCACCAGGAACAAGATGTCATTTCAGAAAAACTGAAATAAAAAAATTTAATCTGAAAAAAAAAATCATTAAAAAAATTATATTAAAAGGTCGTGTACTCACAACATGGCTGCATAGCGGCCTACAAAAAAGTCAAGCTTTTCCTGTCCAGAAGTATAGGTCAGTGTATGCAACACGTGGGAATATTTGTTTTGCAAATCATGTAGCCTTTCACACAGTCGAATGTATTTTGTAAATAAGTTTGACAATAAAATTTCACTATTTTTGATCCATTTACTACACATAAAGTATAACCGAAAATAATATTCAGCTTTAATGGTCTTTACTCAATCTCTTTGCATTTTTACTTCTTAGTCTATTACGAAGTTTCCCAATCTCCAGATTCAAATAGGTCTCGTTGGTCCCCAACAAGACAAAAAGTCAACTACAGCAAGGTCAAATGTGACACTATGATTGGGATATACACATGGAAATGCTTTTTAGTGATGTGAAAGCATTTTCAGAGATTTGTATGCATTTATATGTAAACAGAGGGACCTATTGGAGTTGGGGTTTTCTTATACAGGCATATTCAATTAATATTCTTACCTGAACTTCCAATTTGTTTTCCTGTGCTGGCAGAGTAAGCATATGATTCAGTATATAGATTGTTATTAACTGCATACACAGAGACAGAGAATACCACTTTATTGCTGAGATGATGAATAAAATACACTCCTGGAGATACAAGCACTCTAACACAGCACACACATTGGTCAAATGAGTAAAGTTGATCGAGTATTTTGAAAGATTGTTTGGAGAAAATAAGTCCAGCTACATCTTTGCAATCTATTATGATATTGTAAAAGTATTTGTGGGTTTCACTGCCACTAGAAATATTGATTACTGGGACACTGATGTAATTTGTAAAAAATGAGACGGGTTGTGCAACTATCATCGACGGATTACCAGAGTTCAGATTATTATTTGTGTCATGACTTTTCATGTACTGCACAACCATGATTGGGTTTTTTGACACAATTGATAGGAACTCATCCCCATTTATATTGCCTTCATAAAAGAGATCATTGCCTATACTTTGTTGAACACGGATGTCAGTAACAGAGCTAGATATGTTGACCACTGTATCATTGTTGGTTGAATATATTCTGTAAATGAAGCCATTTGTATTTCTAAATGAAGCAAGGAAATATTCATTCTTCCAAGCATTTACTGGTATTAGCTGTTCAATTAGTGCACCACTACAACACTTGTCATTGGGAACATAAGTCTCAACTCCCGATATGACAGTTATTAATAAATCACTCTCCACCAGACTCCCTGATAGATCTTCCAAATATTCACCATCCATTCTGTAGCTTTCATATTGCTTTAGTAGGAAATTTGACGTATGTCCTGCTTGATTCGTTACTGTTACATTAGATGTTTCCAGAGCAGTGATACAGAAGAAAGATCGATGATTCTCTATGTACGTGCTTGGAGAATATACTGCAATGTAATAACGTTTTCCAATTTGATCTGATGGATAAACGATAAATCCGTCTGATACATGCTTATTATTTCTTCCAAAACTGATCACATGAACCGAGATGGTATTCGATGCTTGTATAATAACAGTCTTATTTTGCCTCTCATCATTTTTTTGAAGAGTAACTTTAGAATCCAAAGGTATATCGACGTAGTCATTTCTCTCAACGGTGAAATTCATCTTTATCAGTAAGCCAGGAATAGCCAAGCGGCAATTAACAGGTGTTTTTGAAGCTGTGGTAATAAATACCCTTGGTTCCCGGTTTTCCTCATATACACTTGGAATTGAAAACACATATGTTTGATTCATTTCTTCTCCATAACCTGTATTTAAAGAAATTATATAAGGGGCAGCTTCAAAACTCAACCTGCGGTTGTCTGCTGGTTCTGGGCGGTTCAACCGGAATAAACAATAGCCAACCGCCCAGAACCGGCAGACAACCGCCGGTTGAGTTTTGAAGCCTCCCCTAAGTATATGATAGATTGACTGATTATTGACTCAAGTCATTTCTTCTCCATAAACTTTACAAAAGGCAATGCTAAATTTGAGTGATTGTTTGAAGTGTATAGTGTAAACATATGCAATGCTTGATCATTACGTTTACCTCAACATTGTTGCTCGCGCGGAAGAGCGAGCTCCCGAGAGCGAGCTATATAGTATTTTCTTCTGAGATGTCAATGAGGAAATTTCGGATTTGAAAGAAAGCCTGAATATATTTAATACCGACCAACTTCAGTCTCAGTAACGATAAGAATATTCAAAGTATAACTATACCTGTAAATAAAGAAAATATAAAATTGAGGTCTATCTTCAAAATTGTGTAGTATTGAGCACAAAGTGGTTTCATTTTCACGGTAGAGGCTGACATGGCACATGCGTAATCTTGAAAATGCGATTCCTTACCTACCCCACTGAGCTATATACCGTGAGGGGAGAAAGTCAGAGTCTCTACATACATTACAATGCATGTACGTGTATGGGACGGTTCGCAAACACTTGAATAGTAAAAAATACTAAAATACAACTGTTTCAACAGTTTTAATATAACAGCCATTGCAACATCATTTCCTAACTAGTAACACCTCTTACAATCTCATTGCGCGAGCCACATTGGTGTTTGGCACCAAATTGTGCCTTGTCTTATATAATTATAAGGAAACATGCGACATTTGTAATTGACTTTTACAAAGATTAAACAAACAATACAAGTAATGTAGATGATGAAGAACAAATGAGGGGTACTCTGGCAAAATGAGAGGAAAGTCGCAAATTACAATTTGAGTTTGTGACATATTTTAATTCTCTAAAATTCAACTTTTGACTGATAATATATCACACTTTCTTTCTTCATTCTTCGTTTAGAGATCAAAATCTAAAGCAGTCCACTGAATATTTTCAATAACAAATTAGCTGCAAATTGATTCAAAGATGCTGATTACTAGCAGTGTATAATAGCAACATGTAATCAACTTACCCAGAATAGGTATTTAGTAAACACTTACGCATGAATGCGTGCATTTTATTTTCGATATAAAAAACAAAATTTGACTTTTTTACCCACTATAGATGCCATTTATTAAAAATGTAGATTCGTGACTCATTTTGCCAGAGCAGCCAACAAATGGTTACAATTAAATTGAACATGTTGTGGGATATAATTATGCTGCCAGTTATGATTTAGTTATGTTACTGTTTGATCTGATTGTAACAATATGTTATTTTATTGTTGCCATGCAGGTGAATTATTACAAATGGTCTTCATAATTCTTGTTGGTAAATACTTACATCTGATAAAAAAGAACATCATTGAAATCCAGAAACATAATACTATTGGTTCAACCATCCTTAACACACAGTGTTAAAAACCTCAACACAAAGCATGGAAAACTTATTAAATCTCTGATAGGACTTCATGTAAACTGTACTATAAACATATCACTCGTTTAGTTTTTATTTCCTCTATGCATATTCATAGTTCATTACTATGCCCTAAAATATAAAAATGCTTTAATTCCATTGAAAGTGGATCGTGATATATTTCATAATATGGTACTGAAACCATATTGATTTAATGTTCAGAACAGGAGGAAATGAAAGTGGTCATCAAGCATTAGATATTGATGCACATGCAATTAATGTAGATGTTGAAAAAAATAGTGCAGTTGTTACTTGTTTTATTCTTAAGGAAATTATAAATTATATACAAGACGAACATGAGCAATATAAATGAATATGCTAGAATAAGAACATTCCAACTCCATGTGCTGCCTTCTGTTAAGTTATGTAAAATATAAATGCATATAAATCTTGGAAAATGCTTTTAAATCACTAGAAAGCATGTCTTTATCCCAATCATAGTCTCACATTTGACCTTGTAGTTGACTTTGTTAGACATTGTTAGATCATTTTCCTAGCATATAGTTACAGAAGCCGTGTTTTCACGAAGGTTTTAGCTTGGTTTAGAAGACTCGCAGCTAAAGTTAAACCAACCGCTAAGCCAGAGTGTCTGTCCTCACTGTGAATTTAGACTCTAGTCTAGCGAGAGAGGTCAAAGAACTTTCGCTAACCTTAAGTCTAAATCTTACCCGAAGTGTCTCGCGGCCCGTACAATGATTGACAAAGCACACCCATATGAAATCAGAAAACGTAAGCAAAGATGGCGAGGCTTTGCACAAGAAGACTGATCTATGCAGAATTTTGTAATTATTTATTGCCGTAAAGATTATGTTAGTGAACTTTCTAGTCTTCTACTAATTTATCACTTGAGAAACAGGCGGCATATACACCATGAAAGGAACAGCCCTGGAGGAAATCGAATACAATTCTTATAGTAGGCCCTATTACAAGATTGGAATGTCCACATTTGGAACATCATTGAAGTACTAAATTCTAGTACAACAAATTTGTACTAGAATGTACTAAAAGTGTACTCGAATAATGTTCCAAATGTGCACACTCCAATCTTGTAGGCCTACTAGAATTGTAGGGCCTACTCGATTTCTACCAGGGAGAATTGCTCGTTTCATATCTTATTAATATATTCGCCACAGAAATACAGCACAAAACTTCCATATTGATATGGCAGTTATGCATGCACTGACAGGGAATTATTCGTGTGCAATCGCCGATATCGCCGAAGGTCACAACTCTCGGTTAAGATAAAAGATCGCATCTTCACGGCGTTTTGACTCTCGGTTAAGACTCTCGGCTAAGCAAGATCGGGTTAGCCGAAAGATAACCGCTAGAAAGTCTTACGGTTAAAATTCACTATTTAGACTAGAGGCTACAGAAATGAGTTGCATTCTGACGGCGCTTAGCCGAGAGTTTAGACTAGAGGCTAGCGAATTTGGCGTTAACCGAGAGTCAGTGTGAACGCGCCTAGAGAGGAGCTCATGGAGTTTGGATGTTCTTATTATGACTGTTTAATATAGCAATTATGTATCTATAACAATTATCTAACAATGTCTAAAAAAGTAAACTACAAGGTCAAATATGACACTATGATTAGGATATTGACATAGAAATGCTATTTTAGTGATGTGAAAGCATTTTCAGAAATTTGTATGCATTTATATTTCATAAATATGATTAACAGAAGGCAGCACATGGAGTTGGGATGTTCTTATTCTAGCGTATTCAAATGGATACTACACAGAAAACTTAATTACAACAACAACAAAACACAAACAACACAAAACCTTTACTGCTATTATATGGAACTTTATTTGTTTGTCTTGATTGACTGGCATTTTCAGTTTTTTGTGTCGCCTGAACTATTATGTTCAAGGAGGCACATTAATCCAAATTCTGTGTGTCAGAATGTCTGTGTGTTTTGTTAACCTTTTTCATATTGCTACTGTGAAGATACCTTAACTCATAGTGCCACCAAACTTGGCGCATGTGTTCCCCATGGACAGCTCTGTGTTGTGACAGGGTCAAAAAAACCTTTTCCCATGGGGTCAAATATTCAACTTTGTTTGATTTCAATAATGAAGGTGTCAAATTGTTTCGTCTTGAACCAGGGATCAAAAGTGTCAATGTTCACCCCGTCATCCGACCTTTCCCTTGGGGTCAAATTTTCATCTTTGTCTGATTTCAAAGGTCAATGTCAAATTGTTCGTCTTGGACCAGTGATCAAACATGTCAATGGTGACCCATCGTCCGACCTTTCCCTTGGGTCAAATTTTCAGTTTTGTCCGATTTCAAAGTTTAAGGTGTAAATTGTTCGTTTTGAACCAGCGATCAAAAGTGTCAATATAGTGACCCATCGTCTGACTTTACCCTTGGGTCAAATTTTCAACTTAATCCGATTTCAAACGTTAAGGTGTCATATTATTTTTCTTGGACCTGCATTCAAAAGTATGGTGATCCCGTTGTCCAACCTTTTCTTTGGGGTCAGAGGTCAAATTTTCAACTTTTTAAATTTCTGTTCATCCTGGATCAGTGATCAAAAGTTTCAATGGTTACCCCATTGTCCGACCTTTCCCTTGGGGTCAAATTTTAAACTTTGTCTGATTTCAAAGGTTAAGTTGTCAAATTGTTTGTAGGGTCCCAAGTCCCTTTATATGGGACACTTGTCTCCACCAGTTGGCTTCGGGCCAAAAACAGGTCCCTCAGGACCCGCCAAGTATGTAGGGGTCAGATCATGTGCTCCGACAAGTATGTACAAAATGAGTTCAGGGCAGACTTGAGGCCAAGAGTTATCACACAATCAGGCGACACTAGTGGTTTGAGAACCACCTTGTTTTGTTAAAAACATACAGGATTTGGACAAAATAAAAGTTTTGTACAAATTATACTCACATTTGACATATTGTCATCTGATGCAGGGGTCCTGATTCTGATTCTGATTTATTTCAATATCAACAATTAAATACATATATACATAACAACACATTTTTAAAAAACACACAATGATAATGTGGACATAATAAAAAGGCCAATAAGACTTGAAACGATTATACCCTATGAATTACAAGTCAAGAAATGAAAAGAAAATTATACAAGAGAAACATGAAAACACAAGACAATGCCCGGAAATGTAAAGGAGAAAAGTGATTTTGATGTTATCAAAAATATAAACATTTGTTATAATGATTTATGTCCAAAATGATTTTAGTAGCTGGACAGAAGATTTGCTTTCAATACATTTCTAAAGCTTTTCACAGTTTTGGATTGTTGGACAACTTTATCAAGGAAGTTCCAAAATAGGGGTCTACAATTTCTGATAGTCTGGTTTGAAAATACTTTTCTTGTTTTGTTTATACTATAATCCTGGGCATTTCTTGTTTCATATGGTTCTCAACATGCTTGATAAGGGGCGGCTTCAAAACTCAACCGGCGGTTGCCTGCCGGTTCTGGACGGTTCTGGGCGGTTGACTATTGTTTATTCCGGTTGAACCAACCAGAACCGCCCAGAACCGGCAGGCAATCGCCGGTTGAGTTTTGAAGCCACCCCTAAAGTATGTTTTAAATGTAAAGTCCATTTCTGCTATCAACGAACATGTTGTGGTTAGTAAAGTTTGCTCTCAATAAAAATTGTTTTACTTTAACTAACAACATCATTAAATAAGTATCAACAACCTAGCTGAGACAAAACAAAGTGAGAGTAGACTTGATTGAACTCTTTTAAACATGGTTATGTTGTAGTAAAAAATATGTTGCTAACAATTTGAGAGAGTCTGCAAATTACTTGTCAACTTGAAAGTTTACATGAAATTGTCTTGGCCAATTTAAGACAATTTATTTTGTTGATAAAAAATGAGATAATAGTAAAAACCACAACCACAGAAATGTTCGTTGTTAACAGAAACAGACTTTTACTGGGCAATTGATCTGTATGATTTTGGAACACTATATATATAAACACTCCCAGATTTAGCTGGTAAGTATCAAAATATTCAGAATTTCACACTTTGAAAATAGAGGGCCCATATAATGGCTCATGTAATGGTTATTTGATATAGTTCTTATAGCCCATTTTTGAAGCTTGAATATTTTATTCAAGTACATTATATTTGTGCTACCCTAAATCAAAATACCATAGTTGATGTATACAGTAAAATTAGTGAGCAATACAATGTATAAGCCATATATGGATTTCGGTAAAATGTATTTTTAAACTTAAAAGTTTTGACATCATACCAATGTTTCTTGACATTGTCTTTGTAACTGCATCAATAGTCCTGAAAATTGTAATTTATTTCTTGATAAGCAATATTTCTTGTGGTTTTTGATCAAAGGCCAAATAGGTATGGACAATATCGATGTCTTTAATTTCTTCATATGCAGTTTCCACACCTCCTTGAGGTATTTGATCATTTGTATTCAGTGTTTGATTCAAAGTACTGGTTTCACACATCTGAGAATCAAGACTCGGTTGTATTTGGGGAGTATCAGTATCCTTTATTTCTGCATACCCTGCTGTATTAATAGCAGCTCCCTGTGCTCCTTCAGATGATACTGTTTGTTCAGTTTGATCATTGAACTGTGGGTTTTCTTGTGTTAATGGATTCAAACTTGTCGTATCTGGCTGAAATGTAGTTTCTTGATCGGCTGTAGCTGGGTTATCCTGCTCTTGTCGATGTGATCTGTTTATTGAACTGAAAGAGAATAGTAAATTTCGTGAACATTGTAAACCAAGATTTAAAATATGGTAACATTAAAGAGCACGGGTTCATTTAAATACATTAAACCCAAAAGAGGGGACAGTCAAGTATCAGGCATGATTATTATTATCTTCAGGTTTTTGCCTGAATTCAGGCAAAAATGCTTGGCTCTTCACCAGAGGTGGCTTTCAGGATATCCCACAATGCACTATTCTGATACACTGATTGTACAATATGCCTGCAAATCCAATTCAACTCCTATGCTTATGTACAGGTTGCTGAAGTTTTTGAGGTGTAAGCAATGTGGGTAAACACTGGGCTATTGTGAAAAGAAACACATCCCTAGAAAGATATGAATGAGTACTATTCAATGGAATTCTCAAATTCCTAATAGCCCCTTGTCCAGAAAACCATTATTGCCTATTATATATCAGTGTATCAGAATACTGCATTGTGGGATATCCTGAAAACCACCTCTGGCTCTTCACTGTACAAAAGTATTGGGAAATTCACATTTTCAGGCAAATTCAGGCAAAATTACAAAAAGCCGTAACTATCCCTGAAGTATAAAATTAAGACACCTTCCCATCATGCCTTGCTTCCAATAGGATTTTTTGTACATGTTGCAATGTGAGGTGATTTAATGAAACAAATCTGAAATGCAAAATTGGCATGAGGTCTGCTTATTGTACCGTTTCATCACTAATACCTTTCATTACAACCTGATGGGAGGGTCCTGATATTTTCTGTCATTAAAGTACAATGTTGCAAGTAGACATGACCACAGTCCCCCCCCCCCCCCCTTCCTTTTAACATTGTAATACAGGATTTTGCACATTATTTAAATCATGCCCAAGAGGGTGCTACTATTTGCTTAAAAATATATATGGGACACAATTGAAGAAAATGACAAGTAATGACCCCAGATCTGTTCTGATGTAGTAAAAGTAAAGCCCGGGAGGGTTGCTTAGTACAGAAGTGATTACAGGGATGTGCCACTAACTTGGTAGCAAAAAAAGGCTGTCTGGTATGCCAATGGGTCCTTTACTTTGTAAATGTGGTATTTTGATGTGTCTGTTTTTCAAAATGTTCTGAAATTTGCAGCAAAATGCCACACATTTTGGATTTTTTCCTAAACAAAAATCAGCTTAAATTGTGCCAAATTAGTGTAAATTTTTGCAGAAAATTTCAATTTCTGTATAATTTGGGCATTTGGTATATAATAGATGGATCCCTTTTTCTTGAAAATTGGTATGGTGGTACTTCACATTTCCCAGCGGTACACCCCTACCAAAACCATATTTGAGTTATCCCCCCAGGGAAGTAAAGTTAATGGCAACATGACTGTACAAGTAATCTCTTAAACTTGCTTGGACATTTTCACATTGCCAATGCATATATGTTATTGAATATACAGCATATATTATACAGTATTAATTATTTAACATTTAAATCAAAATTTGCTTTAATAATTTTCAGGTCAATAAATGGGCCACCTGTAGCATTTACTTACCGATTTATGGTCATGTTGCCTGTGTTAAAAAAGAAAATGACAAGTAATGACCCCAGATCTGTTCTGATGTAGTAAAAGTAAAGCCCGGGAGGGTTGCTTAGTACAGAAGTGATTACAGGGATGTGCCACTAACTTGGTAGCAAAAAAAGGCTGTCTGGTATGCCAATGGGTCCTTTACTTTGTAAATGTGGTATTTTGATGTGTCTGTTTTTCAAAATGTTCTGAAATTTGCAGCAAAATGCCACACATTTTGGATTTTTTCCTAAACAAAAATCAGCTTAAATTGTGCCAAATTAGTGTAAATTTTTGCAGAAAATTTCAATTTCTGTATAATTTGGGCATTTGGTATATAATAGATGGATCCCTTTTTCTTGAAAATTGGTATGGTGGTACTTCACATTTCCCAGCGGTACACCCCTACCAAAACCATATTTGAG
>JXSR01S030084.1:8494-19098 GCA_000969725.1 Ophiothrix spiculata | reverse complement strand
GAAGGTCATTGTTGTACTACAAATGTAGTAGTGGAATTTTTATCTAGTCACATTACTGAAACCTGTGTTGCATCTAGTTGCATCCCCCCCCCCCTCTGCTATATGGGGGGTACTCAAATTTGGTATGGTTAGAGACGTCACACGTGCCTAGTTGCAAAATTTGAAACGCCACCCATCCAAATAGGGCCTACCTATTTTCAAGAAAAAGGGACCCATCCATATGCCAAATTTTGAGTCAAAATTTATTCAAAAATCACATGTTTAGGCCTACGCCCAAACTTTTTTCCCACAAATTTTCCAAAGTTTTGTGAAGAAGTCCTGTGATTTGCGCCATTTAATGCAAAGTTTGTAAAATTTTGGAAAGACAACCCATGAAACGACCACATTTTTTGAAGAAAAAGGACTGCTTAAAATACCAGAGAGCCTGATTTTATAACCCAAATTTGTAGCACGTCCCCACATCTCCTTTTGTACCTAGTAACACCCCCTCTCCCCCGCCAGATTTCACGAGATCTCATTTTGGAACAAGATCAGCCGGCAGTGCATAGACAAATTTGTGAAAATCTTATTGAAAACCACAGGAAAATATTTTGTTTGATTGCAACAAACTTTTTGGATGAATTCTTGCCTCGTTCAATGATATGCTTGTCAACAAAGATAAACAGACAATGATGACACAGTTTATTGACATTATAAATGAGTCATATAAATCTCAATCCTGTAATTTGATTATCCAATGTAATAAATAATGGGGAATCATTAGACCAGTGAATTTCATAATTGATGCTTTTCATTTGTATATGTGTCATATAATTAATCACCATGCCAACCGGTTTACGTTTTTTTAGCTTTGCACCACAATCAAGAAAATCAGCACTTAAAAATACTGGTACTTTACTCTGGGAAGTAGTGATGTCATAATTAGCCCAACATCTGTGATCTGGTTCCAAACAAATGATAGTGGTTCCACTGATCACACATATTAACACAATAGTCATACATACACACACAAATCAGACAATCTTTTCACTCAGTTTTTGTTCACAAACTGAAAAAATAGTGTCCTTCTGGTCTGTCACAAGACTTTTCCATATTGGCATGATATTTTGGCATGATCATTTTTTCTTTATTTTTATTCAAGAGTACAATTCCCCATAAACGTATGTTAAAAATACCTGCCATATTTGTTTGGAACCAGTGGCTCAAAGCATCCTTTGCAATAGGAGATTTGCATGAATTATAACATGTCACTTCCTCAGCAAATTGCCCGGGGGAGGGGGCACTCAAATTTGAAAATGATAGGTATGTAGGAACTAGTGAACTTAAAAAGTTGCCAAAAATTGGTCCAAAAACATCAAAAATCCCACCGCTGCCACCATTTTTGGCAAAACATGACACTTTTTTACCTACATGTATTTTTAGCAATAATTCAAAAACTAAGAAAAAAAAAATCAAAAATTTGAGAAATGTGTTCCTAGATATTGCTTACTAGATTTTAAAAAGTAAAATAGTTCGAAGTTAGCTTTCCCGTAAAATTTTGGGCCAAAAAACATGATTTTTTGACCTTAAGACAAAATTATACATTTTGGTCCAAAAATGACCTCAACATCATGTTCAGTGTGCAAATCCGCTTCTAAAATATATACTTTTATTTGGATTATCCGTTGCTGAGTTTCAGAGCAAAAAACAGTTCTGAAAACGAAGGGTTGACAGGGCCCTTAAATACAGAAAAAATAAATCTGGAATTCTGCTCTTTGTATGTTTTCAGATTACTGAGCCTATTCCACCATGTTTGACGAGAACAAGAAAGTGTGGGTGCCACACTTACAAGATGGTTTTCAGCTTGGTCGTATCGTGGACATTGGAGCAGAGACGGTCACCGTAGAGCTAGTGGCAGATAAGAGCAAGGTATGCGATGTAGATAGTTCAGTTTAGTTTAGAATAGATTAGATTAGTTAAGGAATAGTTCAATTTGTGGCAGACAAGGTAATGGTATGTGGTATAGATCTAGTTAGTTGAGTTGACTTTATATGCAGCTTCAACAAGGTTTGACAATTTTACAAGAACTAGAAAACATGGGTGCCACACTTGCAAAATGGTTTTCAGCGGGAACGCATCATAGACATAGGAGCAGAAGCGCTCACTGTAGAGTGAGTGGCAGAAAAGGGCAGTATGCGATGTAGATAGTTCAGTTCAGTTCAGTTTAGTTTAGATTAGTTTAGTTTAGAATAGATTAGATTAGTTTAGTGTAGGTCAGTTTGTGGCAGACAAGGGAAAGGTATGTGATATAGATCTAGTTAATTGAGTTGAGTTTATATGCGGCTTCAACAAGGTTTGACAATTTGACAAGAACAAGGAAACAGATTAGATGGCTTTCATGTGGGTCGCATCATAGACATTTGAGCAGAGACGGTCACCCTAGAACTAGTAACGGATAAGATATGTTTTGTAGATAGTTTAGTTTAATTTAGTTTAGTTTAGTTTAGTGGTAATTAGTTTGGCTAGCTTTCAGCTAGGTTATATCTTGGATATTAGGGCCGCAACAGAAATGGTGGTCAAAAAGCTGCAAAAACTATTAAGGTTGAAAATAGCACCATTTTAGTTCATTCTAGCGCAAGCTTCAATCATTGTTATTTCAACACCAACATAGGCCTGTAACATAGGCCTACAGGCCTATGTGTCAAAAGCAAGAGTAGTTTGTGTAGAATGATAAATTAATCTGATCTGCAATATTCATGTAAGTTCAGGTAAAATCTGTATAGATAAAAACGCAATAGATCATATTGATGCTCCTATGTTGAATGCCCCCTTTTGTCACATTTAATGGTCTTACATACTTACTTTGGGCCTCCCTGTAAGAAACCATATATATCTTGTTACAATAACACAAAGGTTTTTTTTCTTGTTTTAGAATGTGACCGCTCCTTATGATAGGGTATTCCCTGCTGAAGAAGATGAGGGGAAAACAGTGGACGATAATTGTAAGTACATATCGGATATTGGTTGTGGAGGCTTTTGTGTGACTATTGCGTATTTCAATCTTTTCCACAAATGTGGCCTGACATGCAATGAAGGTGTGGGTTCATACAGGGGAATCTAACATAAGGGGAATCTAATCTTTACTGATCCGCATCTTGTTGTTACACATGGAACTGAGTTATTGTCCTGCCATTTTTTTAACTGGTATAGTGACTCCAACTGGGCCAGCATCTATTTCTTTTGGCTTAGAAGGAGCTTCCCTTTGGTCTGTTTGAAAAGCTTTTAGTGCCTCAGTTTTGTTGCTAGTTACTAAATTTTATTTTGTCACAGACATTTTTTAGAGGGAACTTGACAAGTTATTGTAAAGTTGGAGCACTTAACTTGGAGTACTTCATGATTTTTTTATGGAATTTTATTTTGGTGTAGCTCAATGCAAGTCACAATAGATAATTCTTAAAAAGCATTCATGGTTTCATGATAAATTTAATGCATAAGTCAAAATTAATATGGAATGAGTAGTTACATGTACCAAGCATGTTTCTGAAAAAATCTGGAAATACAAATACAAGGGGACTAGATACACGAGAGCTCTGATGTACATTGATGTACAGCCGCGGATCTAGGATTTTACGGGGAGCGTAGAGAGTGTTTTTCAGCTTTCATAACAAAAAATTGACTCAAATTAGGCTGATTTTGCAGGATTTTTCCAATTTTACGGGGGGCACCCACCCCTTCTGCTTCCCCCCCCCTGGATCCGTGACTGATGTAGATTCCTGAGGTCAACAGATGGTAGAGGTAAGCGCCTTGCACGCTGCCAGTGTGTGGGCATTGACGCACCACTTTGCAAGATGCGTAGGTATGAGGCATATCAGTATGGCACATATGCGCAGTAGGGGTGGGAATTTCGGGAATTATTGCTCCCGAGACTCGAGTTGGTTTTTCGGGCGGGACTCGGGATTCCCGAAAATAATCCCGAAATATGAGAGTGCCGTTCACGTACGCAAAATTTGTGTTTCATTGCATGTACTATGTAAGGTACTATGTCATGTATGTTAGACTGTCGAATATGGCAACTTGTAATGCTGTCATTTTTGACAATTTGATACAGATTGTTCAGACTTACCAAACCACTAGTCCGTAAGAAATGTTTTTAAAATAATGATGATGTCCTTTAATTTTATTATTTTCAATGTGAAATCCGTGTCGAACTCGGACTTAGCTCGATGTTGCGCTGTGTTCTTTTTGTCCACTAGCTAAGCTTGTTGGTCGTGTTTCGTCCCGGTGTTTCGTGTACACAGTTCAATTTTTACATGGAGAATTTGTTACTTCATTAATATAATTCGAACTGTTATAGACCAAAACTTTTACTAATAATGAAGGAAAAGTAAAGATTATTGCGATAAAATCAAGATCAAATGTTGCTTTTTTCATGTTATTTACGCAAATAAAACCCGGAAGTAAACGGCATTATTTCAGCGGTACCCAGTTTTACGTTGCTCCAATGCAATGCTACTAGTACCGGTGAGAAAAGATCGCGTGACTCGGTGATTCGATCTTGTTATGAACTGCGCATGTGTAAGTGTGATTGTTAGTAGTTTATGAAAATCAGAACATCGCCAGCTAGTGACATTAATATAAAACAAAACAGGTTCATTTTTCGCGATCGAAGCATAATTTTGTTGTTGATAAAATGACATTTTATCGGACAGTTTTCGTTTGTTTCGTGTTTTCGTCTACCGCATATTTCTTACGGAACACGAATCTTGCGTTCGTGTACCGGTACAACACTACTTTCGGATCATTGGAAATACATTAAAATGGATTACTACAGCTTGCATACGTAAATTGTAAGTTCAATTACACCTACTTCGAAAATGAAAAGTTGGTTCTTTTAAATTGGTACCACTTTCGGGAATCGGGAACATTTTTTTGTTCCCGAGTCCCGACTTTCACGGGCGGGACTCGAATTCCCGGGTCCCGATCCCAAATTTAATGCGCAGTTTGATATGCTGTTGTAAAATTTGATCACCTTGTTTTAACAAGCACGGTGTCATTTAAAGCTTAGAAAATGCTGTAACAGATGAAATGATAAAGTCAGGGCATAAAATTATTATTTTTTCTTCAGGAGCATGTTTTTGAAGCTCAAAGTTTCCTCAATCAGCTCGTATTTATTTTTTCTCATGAAGGCACAATTTCCTCAATTTCTTCTGTTGCTTCCTGCGAGCCGTGCTCCCCGCTCCCGCACAATTTGCTGCCCTGGATGAAATTAAAGTTAAAACGAAAAGTGCCCCTTTCGGGGTGAGCCATCACATTTGTCATCAGCTTGCTATCATTCTGTTCTCAGCTTCTTTCTTCATGTATTAACACATGTCACTTTGCTTTCAATTTCTGCCTCTACTTTTGACCTTTGACCCAAAGGTGAAGGTGTTGAAGATAACTGTAAGTGCGGCACAAAAACTGCACTCTGCATAAATGTTATTCATGTGTGCACTTGGGATTTAGGGGTGGGTTAGAGTTGAGGTGGGAAAATTAGAGGAGGGGGTTAACCTACTACACATATAGTCCGAAGCATCCCTTACGTCATGTGTCAAAATGATCTGAAAATAACTTGCCTTGCTTTTCTTTCGTGGTGAAAGCGATCAAGACTTTAATCAAGCATCCTTCTTTTTTGGAAAGAAGTAAATTTGTTTGATTTTGGTGTTGTAATATTTTGAAAATTTGTAGAAATTAATCCAAAATTTCTGAGTGCTACAATCAAGGAAAAAAGTGTTGGTACGTTTTGCTATACAGTTCAATGATTTTTGAAGGTTTCCCCGCTTCCCTGCTCAATGTTGCTATCATTCTCTCCAACATTGAAACAGGGGTGGAGGGGAGGAGTGAATGTTGGATGATCACAATCGACTCGAACATCACTTGATATTACTCAGAGATGCCACTTTTCCTGTTTTAACCTACTCCAAATAACCTGATTTCAGTTTTTTTTCTCCAAATTTACACATTTTTATATAATTTTCAGTCCCTTTTTCAGCTTTTTTGCAAAAATGTACGTGCATTTTCAGGATTTTCTTAAATTTTCAGGTTTTTTCAGTGATGCATACTGGCATCTCTGATTACTGCTACTCCTGTAAACGGTTGATTGGAACCAAACAAACATGTCCATTCCAAAGACTTTTTTCCATGATTGTAGCTCCATAGAGTTGAATAAGGAGTCGGCATTTGCAATAATCGGGCAGAGGTCATGGATGTTTACAAGACACCTGGATGTCAGTTTATGGCTATACACGTGGCAGGGTAACCACCTGTGTGATACAGATGTGACCCTATGTGAGACCAAAAAAAGACTTGAACAGTATCCAATCCGAGACCATGAGCTACCATATCTGTTAAAATGGATACATTTTTACACTACCCCAAACCATACCAGTTCAAAAGAATACCCTATCTGAGACCAGATGCGAATGTGATACAATAAAAAAGAGAGGAAATAATAATTGACTAAATTGCGGGTCTTGAGGCTTTTTTGACACATGGTCAGGAGATTGCCCAATCAGAATACCCTGTTATCCCCTGGGTTTAGAAAACTGTTTTTGTACTCATGTGCACTTTTTTACTCGTTGTTTTGTTATTGATAAGATTGATAATGCACATATGTGGATCGTCATATCGAAAGGTACCTTACTACCGGCATAGTACATTACGAGATACGGGCCATTGAAGCTAAGCATAGTCAAAAATCACGTCCAAGGTCGAATTTCTAATTTCATCAGAAAGGTTATCATTGAAGTGTATTCTATCATATTAATCAGGTTCCAACATTCAAAACATAAGAAAAATGTATTAAAAACCAAGATAAAAATCCTCTCTTCATTCAAGATTTACAAAAAGTACAAAAACTTTGAACTCGATTTTCTCAGAACTATGGTTTTCCGAATCAGCCCGATGCCTTTTACCAATTTGGGTGTAACTTCGCAACCGATCATCCAATAACCAAAATCAAGGTGTCATTTAAAGCTTAAAATCTCAGCTTTCAGATGAGACCAAAAAATCAATTTTGATTTTGCCGACCTTAAGGTACCTTTCGATATGACGGGTCACATATTTGTTGCACATTTACACATTTTTATGGAAAACTGAAGATTGACCCTTGCGCAGTACAAAATAATTCTGGAAACCCATTGAAATAGACTGTCCCCCTACCCCATCTGAAATTTTTAAAACAATTTTTTTTTTTTGGGGGGGAAGGCCTATTGGATACATGCTTTTAAAATTTGTGCCAAATCAATAAAGGCTATTTTGAAACATGCAGTGATCATTTGTTGTTCCCACTTACATACCTGTGGACTAACTTACTGTGGACCACTTCTTTCTCATGTTTATTAACACTAGTGTCATCTCATCTATAACTTCCCTGTGTAAATAATTATTACCCTACTAGACATTTAAAATTCACTTCACGAAATGGGACATTTAGCAGCCGTAAAAATTCAGATGGGTAATGTGAAGAAATATTTTGGTGTGAAAGCTAGAAGAAAGCTGACCCAATTGGCCCGGGCTTCTTTAAGGTGTTGATAAATAGTCCTGAAACCTAACCAGTTGAAATACAACACCACACGTTAAATGTAGCATGTAATTCAGCACATTAGTAACATTTGTCTTCAGTGTCTCCATTCAATGAATAATTGCATTCCATGTAATAATTTCAAACTGTTGTCATGTCATAAGTTCAAGGGTAGTATAGTGTATCCCCAGAAATTTATCATAGATTTATCAGGAGGGGTATATAGGAACCAATGTATGTACTCACGTAACCACCAGAGTGCCACAGGGTTAGTCTGTGCTACAGACCAGGTTTAAAAGAAACACACCATCCACTCACTGAAAACCAGCATGCACACCACCCACAATCAAAGTATTCAGCAGTTGGAACCCTGTAGATTTGATCGCGCCTTCGGCGCTCACAAATCCCTGGCCTGCGGCGAAAGGCGAGCAAAGCCTCTGGCCTAGCACAAATCTAGTCTTTGACAAAGACTACACAGGGTCCGAAAGAGACCCTTTGCGGATTCGAAAGTGACCCTGTGCGAGATCAAAAGTGAGTGAAACATTATTCTCTATGTACCAGGGTAAACACCCAAATGATAAAGGGTCAGAAGGCTATCCTGTGTTAAATATTATTCTATCTAACACCATAAGGCAATGGTAATAAAACCTGTATTTTTTTTTCTAAACTTTTAAAGTCACCCTTAAATAATAATAAAAATGGGGAGTATAAAGAAATTTTCTTTACAAAAATTAACCAAGATTTTACATGATTTTGGCAAAACTAAAAAAAGGAAAAAAAAACCTTCCAAAATGCAAATTTAGGGTAGGTCGGGCCCGTAAAACAGGTTTTTTTTTCAGACGCCTAAAGCTACCATATGTGCAAATGGTTGCCCTATCCGAGACCATTCCTATACTGTACCTCCTACCATACAGTAAACAAATGTGACACAATAATGATTACAAACGGAAAGTTTTTAAGCATATTGGTAGCTTGATATTTAGACACCAAAATCAGCAAAACCATTATTTTTAGTAACCATTTTGCTGGTCTTGAGACCTTTCCAAGTCTCACATATTTTGGCTAGGATTTTGTCTTTCCCAAAAATAAATGCTGTTTTCAATGTAGCATATATAATTTGGCACATTTTACTTACGTGATTTACATGCATGGTTTTCACTGATTTAGTGTAGTCAGATTCCATTTTGTTAGTGTTTAGTCTAATGATGGTAAATGTTTGTTCAAGAGTAAATGTAGCATATACAGTGTTGTAGCTATGAAGGACAGCTTGCTAGTTCAAAAGCTTGCCAGTCGAATGGCTTGCTAGTCCAATTTTTTTTAAAGGCTTGCTAGTCCAAATTTAAAAAATGGCTTGCTCACCCAAATTTTAAAATGGTTTGCTAGTTCAAAAGCTTGCTATTTCACCGACTCGCTAGTCTAACGGCATGTCTAAATTTTAAAAAGGCTCACCAGTCGGAATTTTGGAAACAGTTCACTAGTCTTGGGGAGTGGGTTGGCACAGCGGTAATTCCCTCACTTTGCACCAATGAGTTCCTGGGTTCAATTTCCACGCCTGGCGTTTTATGTGCATTTGGTTTTCGAACCCGGACCTCATTGGTGCAAGGCGAGGGAACTACCGCTTCGCCAATCCTTTCCCCTAGCTATTACATATGGTTTATGTCGCGGTAGGACAGTTCTATCACAATATGCACTGTGTCGACATAAGCTCTCTGAAAGACGGGCTTAAATAAGCATATGTTTTTCACCATATTTCTAAGATCGACTAGAAATAGAAAAGATTGGAAATTAGTATGGATCCAAAAACATTTGCAAATATTCCTATATTATGCAGCAAATTTTTCTGCATAACCTATTACAATTTGCAAAAGCAAAAAAAAAAATATTATTAGTTCAATTATGAAAATGAAGATTGAAGTAGAAAAAAAAAACAAAAGAATAATTGACAAACATATGTTATGCTAATTGGTAGAAAAAGCGAAGACAGTTATTAATCCCCAATGTACCATTATGTCTGTTCATTAATTATATTGCTAATTAGCACAGCCAATTGCAATATGTCTTGTGACATGAAGATGGATTTTTCATTGAAGATGGGCTTAGCCAGGGGAGGGGGTACTCAAGTTTGGTTTGGGTGGTAATGTGGCACTTGGATTTGTGTAAAGTCACCCATTTTCGATTACCAATTTTCAAGAAAGTTTCCCGTCACCCGCTCTCATTATGATTTTAGACCCTCGTTTCAAAAGTGAAAATCCCAAAATATTTCATTATTTTAAAATCACCCAATAAGAACAATATTTATTTACCTTTTTCTAATATTTTGAATTAATTTTATATTTTTTGGTGGTGAAGGTAAACATTGTTTTCTTTAAATTGAAGTCATGATAAGGTACATTTAGCCTATATCAAGCCTGATATTAGAACATTGGTGTCAATGATGTATACATACAATAACAAATTGTCAATAAGTGAGTGCAGCAATGTAATTGGCCCAAAAATAGTCCAAAATAATAGATCTAAAAAATAATGAATAATGAAAAATGAAATAGTTGCCTCATTATGAGCAGAGCAAAATGTGATGGGAAACTCAACATTGACTTTATAAGGGCCTAATCCATGGACGGAAGTTCCTCAGTTTGAGTCAAATTTATTTAAAAACCACATGTTTTCATCTTAAATTATGCTATTTTCACAAATTTTCTATGTTTTTGTGAAGAAATACCAAAATTTGCACCATATGAAGCTTGAAAAATTTGAAACGAAAACTCAGTAAAATACCAAATTTTACAAACGAAAACGACTGAAAATTTGTGAAATACCATAGGCATGGTTTTGCTAGATGGCTGAGGAGCGTCATTATAGTTATAATATAATGCAGTGTAAAATTCAATATTTTTAATGTCCTACCCTCACCCTAATTTATGCAATGAAAATGAAGGAGAACATCTTATTTGTTAAGATGTTTATTTGTGTCTTAATTATCTCAGTGTTTGTTGACCTCGTAGTTAAACAAGACAAATTACGCTAATTATACAGTGTATTTTAATGAGACAATTGTTGTATTGTTTTA
>JXSR01S030083.1:2769-13921 GCA_000969725.1 Ophiothrix spiculata | reverse complement strand
CAATACATTATCCATCTTCTTTTTAGCCACTTCTAATAGTCCTTGCGCTATGGCAGCCTCACTAAAATTGTTGTTCTTAATTGCGTCCGAAAGTCTCACATTTACCTCTTCATATAATCCTAACCCTAACCCTAACTTAAAAACTCCCATTTATTATGTAAATATCTCATAGCCATAAAGGAGCATTTGGATGTGTCCCTCAGTTTACATCATTGGGACTAACAAAATTGTACTATACATTTGTTAGAGATTTATTTTGAAAGTTGAATTCTATATCCTCATCAATTACATAGGCATATTTTTTTGGCTAACAACATAAAAATATAGGAATTATAGGGTATTTTTGATCTTTATAGGGAAATATAGGGAAAGCTGAAAAATATAGGAAATATAGGGCCAATTGAAGCTCTGAAAACGTAGGAATTCGCGCGGAGCGCGAAATTTTTTTTGCAAAATATGGCAAATTGTAAATTTTAATTGAACAATTGACAAAATAGCTTGATATTCACGCGAAGCGCGAAATATTTTTGACGTTTTACATCTTAATTATCAAAAAAAAGGGAAAAGAGGGGCATTGCGGTGTGGCTCCTTTCTTTTGTTATCCTTTTTCTTCCCCTTTCTCTCTCCCTTTTCTTTCCTTTCCCTTTTCCCTTTCTTTTTCGTCCTCTTTTTTCCCTTTTCTCCCGGTTGTTACGCCAGTGATATCGGCTCTTCATACTTGCCTGCGATTTGTATTGCGATTACCAGGCATCATGATTGTCACGACGGGTCATCCGATGCCAGCAACGTGTATGGAGCTCAGAGTTTGCTCTTTGAATGGTTTGGCTCTCGCTATGTTGAAATATTTTTGCATATCATGAAATAAATTAATGAATCTGACATGTGGTTTTTTTACTGAAAAGTAACCTTTTGGGTTCTTTTACATAAATTATGTCAACAATTCGAGAATTTAATTCGTGACAGCGAATATTGCAGAAAAATAAACACGCCTCGGCAAAAAAAAAATATAGAAATTTACAAAACGACTACGACGGGACTCAAAGCCAATATCTCCACATTTAAAGTCTGATGCCTACACCGTCATAGCCCACGGGACTGACTTCTTCAGTGATTTAATTCGATTTTAAAATCCTGTACTCAACCTTATGAATATCCATACCAACCGCCTAGATAGCGATACTGGTAAATTTTCATGCATAAAATGTTACAAACAATTGAAGAGTGTTTTTGTCTCGTTGGCGAACCAACGAGACATATTTGAATCTGGATTTGGGAAACTTCGTAATAGACTAAGAAGTAAAAATGCAAAGAGATTGAGTAAAGACCATTAAAGCTGAATATTATTTTAGTTTATGTGTAGTAAATAGAACAAACAATTACAAAAAATAGTGGAATTTTAATGTCAAAACTTAAATTAAAACAAAACATTCGACTGTGTGAAAGGCTACGATGATGATTTGCAAAACAAAGACATTATTCCCACGTGTAGCACACACTGACCTATACTTCAGGGGCCGTATTCATAAAGCACACTTAAGTGCAACTTTTTTAAGAGTTTCCCTTAAATCTGCTGAATTTTAAGACAAACTCTTAGAGTTGCACTTAAATGAACAAATATTTAAGGGAATCCCTTAACTCTTAAGATTTTAAGGGCAACTTTTAAGGGGACCTTGGAGCACCCTTAAGAGTTGCCCTTAAATCACATGGGTATTCTATAGCATGTATTTCACAAGATTTTCTTTTTCATACAAGAAAACACATCAAGTGTGACTAAAGAGAGACAGTTTAATCCTGGGAAATATTTTTTACAAATTATAGTTAGGATTTTTGCACTTAAAATTGTAGTTAAAAAGAACGAAAATGACACACTGCAATAAAGCAGAAATTGAGGTCCAAAGTTAAGGGAAACACTTAAGTGTAAAAGTTGCACTTAAGTGTAAGGGAGTTTTATGAATACGGCCCCTGGACCGGAAATGTTTTGACTTTTTTGTAGGCCGCCGTGCTGCCATGTTGTGAGTACACGACCTTGTGAAGGTGTGTGTTCCGACTTTCACTCACAAAATCCAAAATGTTATCCTACTGCCAACGAGACATGTTTTTTAGAAGACCTTGTTTTTTCAAAATTCACTTAGTGCAACGGCTGACGTGATGCTAGTTTTTGAAACCTAAATTCTTCATCCAAATTGTTGCGATGGTAATTTTACCTCATATTGCAAGGGTCGAGTGTATAATAATTGCGTCATCATCCTGTCAATTTTTATAAATTGCATGCGCCGTTCGGAAACATATCATTTCGTGTCCAAACCGCAAGAATATTGGACGTATGCAAATTGCGGCGCAAATATTTCAGAAAATACAAGTATTACATAGAAATTGGTTGTAGAAATCATCCGGTCAACAAAAGAGGACAATGTCGAAGATACTCCTGTTTTCCACGGTTGCCTATGTGATAACAATGGTCAACGGAGCATACAACTGTAAGTTTTACTCTGGGTTTTACCAAATAAAAATAATTTGGTTTTACTAAAAAAAAATGCTCGTCAAGCTGGACATGGACGTCAAAGGATTGTAAAGGAAGTATAATAGATATTAATAGTCCGATTACTCGGATAGATATAATCATTGCGATGGCACATGTTGTTTTGTATTTATAATTGATTTTGTTGAATATTTGAACTTGTACTTTTGATGACACTTTGTTTTTAAGGACGTTTCGTTTCTTTTTCCCCTAGTTGCTGTGAGTTCGTTTTTTGATAATAAATAGTTGAAAATATCTCTTTTGTTATTACAATTACTGTTGACGTCTCTCATGCCATTAAATGTTTGGTTATTAATGGTATTTGAAAAATTTTGAAAAGAGAAAATTTCACAACGTCAATCTTAAAATATTTCCATGTGATATCCCAGGGTCATAGTATATCAATGGTTTTACTAAAGTGTTCTTTTTACTATTTTGATAGGTGGTCCTTACGCAATAGAAACACACATTTGCTGTGGCACCGAAATACTACCCATTGACTCCGACTTGAAATGTTGCAATCAAACGCAATCGTACAATGAATCAACACATTTATGCTGTGATCCAAATATCTACCAAAGGCATGGAGGTAAGACTTGAAATTTTACAATCGGCAGCAATCTTACAATGAGTCGACACATTTATGCTGTGGTCCAAATATCCATTAAAGACATGGAGGTAGATGGGGAATTAAGTGCATTTCTCTTTAACATTTGAATGATCAAAATCCAAGAAATCAGTCCCCATGTGGTTAAATTTCTTGATTTGTTCTTGGCATTGATACCCATTTTGTTTAATTCCTTCACGTAGCTGGATGCCAGACGCGTGTTGATGCCATTGCATTAGCCTAGTGCAAACAGGAAAACCTTTTGTTCTTAATAGTGTTAATTTTACAACCATTTTGGATCTGAATTACTCATATTCGTAATATCATGTCATCGAAAATTTTATCTTTAAATCCTAGTATCTTTTACTATTGACTGGCTCAAATTAAGCCATATTTTGGTATATAATGTTCAATACGAGCCAAGTTATTGCTTTTATAGCAATACATTATTGGAATTGATAAGAAGTAATGCGTTTTAAGGAATCAAACTGATACATCATCTTCTTTATTTCTATAGGTGTCTTACAACAGGAGTCTCCATACAGCATGCTGTGGAAAACAAACTTATGATACAGAAACTCAAGTTTGCTGCAACAGAGTAGTGTCAGATGTAGAGGACGGAAGGACACAGTGTTGTGGGAAATCGCCATTTAATCCCTCTATTGAGACATGCTGTTCTTTCACTATCAGTTCAATAGGTTAGTAGCTTTTTATTAAACAATATATAGGGCATAATATCATTTGTGTTATTTTTTTCAACATTAATTTTTTGCAAAGCAGATATACCTCGTCAAGTCATTCTTTCAAACAACCTGCAATACCCTTCAAAGTATTGCAAGGTTTTAAGACAGAACATAAGATGTAGAACATATTTTTGATTCAGCAACTTTCGTACTGTTTTAAAACAGCAGTCAATCATTTAATATATATATTTTTAAAGATATTCCAATCTGGTCAAAAATTAAACATTACCTTTTTTCATATTTGAATGAAGGGTCATCACCTGCAAGCAATCAAATACCAGAATGCAAGACTTGTTGAACCAAGTCCCCTTTTTTTTAAAAATGAGATATACACCGCAAGTGCCCCAAAAGTACATTATGATTCAAAATTGTCAAAATCCATGGACTTGGGTCAGTTTTGCATGATACCGTATGTTATTTTATTGAATGTATCAAGTAATCGAAACCATGTTCTCGGCAAATATTTATCTTGTAATTGGAAAATAATTGGTGTTAGGTGTAGGTTCTGTCTATATTGCTTAGAAAACATGCACAAATTGATAATCGGTAGTCTCATTTCAAAATGGCGGTCGAAAAACCTATTTAAAGGAAAAGTTCCGCAGCAAATATGTGCAAATACTGTTTTTCAGACTGATTTGTTTAATGAAATTTGATTCAGACAAGCAGAGGATAAGCACAGATGCATTACTGCACAAAATATTAGATCCAGATGGATTTTTACATAAAATTGAATACATAAAGCACATGTGAATGCAAGACTGGCCCTAGTCCTCTGTTTAAAGTGACTCCCCTGCAAAGCATTGAAAGCACAAATAAAATAAACTCATGTTTCTTACATGGCAATGGGATTCATAAACATAGCCTGCGAGCCAAATTGGTATAACTTAAACATACTGTTAAGTGGTTTTCCTTAACAACTATTCAAGTTGACTTGGGTCACTCTTGCATTCCGATAATCAATTGTAAAGTTTAATTTGCATATCTGAGCCAATTTTTTTTTTGACCATTTCTCTCAATGAAATATAATATGCACGTGAAAATTTACATGAGTTATGAGTAAAAATATGGGCTTTCATGTGGTATCAAAATCTTCAATTTGATTTTGTGATAGAAAGTGATCGAAATACACACCTGTAAAATCCAATTTGTTGAAAACTTTCAGGAAATGGTAAGTGTTGCAGCGACGTAGCTTACCACCCAAGCGAATCAAGTTGTTGCCATGATGACCAGATTACTCATGGCGTACCAGAAATTACTCATGGCGTACCAGAAATTTATGGCGTACAGAGGTGTTGTGGCATGATATCCTATCTGGAAACGGAACAGATCTGCTGTAATGGAGAGCTTAGTGATCAACAAAAGGATATGGATTGTTGCGGCAAAGGTGGGGAATAGTCATTGAAAAAAAAGTAGAAAAACGATGTGAAGTAACTGTAGGAACCACTATTTCTTTCTTTCCCGTAGTGTAAATGAAACCTTAAATTTTAGTATCATACATTAACACCATTATTAATTCACATCCATTTTACTAACGCAATTGATCACAAATATGGTGTAATAAAAAAACAAACAATTGACAAGTTTGAGATATTGCAATGAAATTTATTTAAAACTGAAACACAAAAAAACATCGTTTATGAAGACAATTAATCAAGTCTGGAAAAAAAAACCAGTATTCCTTGTTATACCACCACTTATCATTCTTATTTCAGAATTGTTCAACACCACGACCCATCTTTGTTGCGCATTAAACACCATTGTTTCAAGAAAGACCTCTTCCACGAGGTGTTGCGGTAGTGGCGTGTTCGAACCCAATGCTGAAACTTGCTGCGAGGCAGCTAATAAAGGGTTTCCCATTTTGGATGGAAGATGCTGCTTTGAAAACAACAGCCCTAGAGGAGAGGGAGGAGCAGTAGTGGCATATGATCCCAGGAATTCAACGTGCTGTTATGGTGAGTAACAGGCCCGTAGCCAGGATTTTTTCAAGGGGGGGAGGTGCAGATTTTCAAAATGTGGACCTTTGGAGGATTTGTTTTCGTTTTTGTCGACCCTAAACTAATTTTAGTGGCTTTCACAAAGTGACAAGCAAAAAAAAAGTATTTCAGTAGTTTCACAAGAATTTGTGTAATATTTTATTAAGAAATTTATATTTTTGCGTTTTTGGTGCTTCAGGCGTTATTAACATAAAAGTCATTGGATTGTGTATTTGCCTTTTTTCCATGTTCTCTTGGTGAAAGAGAATTGAAGCTGATACCGTTCCTGTTCGCAAAATCAGAATTAATCTGTCTTATTAGTAAGCAGCTGCAGCAATAAAATGAACAATTAAATAAATGAAATAAAAGTGAAAATCAAATCCAATCAAATGCTGTAACTTGCCAACAATATCAAATTTAGACAATTTTAACCCTATGAACTTGGTTTTGCTATTAATAGATAGGTATAGCCCTTCCTATCCAACGATACCAGGATCATCAAAATCGGCCAAGGCGTTACGTAATTATGACGTCATAAATTACTTTCAGTTTGGGAAATCAGGCAAAATTGCATTATGGCAAAAATGGCCTCCAAAATCAAAATTTTGCTATAAAAGTTCTAAATAACGGATTTTCGTCCGTTTTTTGCTAAATGTGAAGAAAAATGGTGATTCTAATATGTTTGGTAAGTTTGAGTCTTATAGCGTGCATAATTATTCAAAATGGCGACTTTAAAACTTCCGGGATTTCACCAACCCCCCTACACCCCAACTTTGACGGCCTACCCTAACCCCACCTTAGGTGGTACCCCCTAGTTTTTTCATCAACATGACCACAAATGCTGTAAAAGAGATTACCATAACGTCCGGGGCCGGTTGCTTTTGCTTTTTTATCAAGCGGGAAAATAACCTTAGGGGGGGGGGGGGGGGGGTGGGAGGTTGCAATCCCCCCTCCCCTTCGGAGAATAAGGGAAAATCAGGCAAAATTGCAATATGACATAAATTAGATTCGGATTTATTGGATATCATCTAAGAGTTGTCATGATTGTTAGGATTTCTATGGTTTATCATTTGTTATCAATTTAGGTAATACTGAATAACATTGCATGTAAATGGAGTTGTAGCAGTTATATTACTGATTCTAAGTTAAGCAAATAATTTTTTGTTTTCATGATTTCATGTAATACGTTAATTTCGAATTGCTGCACAGAAATATTTTGTGGAATGTTTATAATCTTAAATTCTTATTTGTGTTCATTTCAGGGCATGTCCATGGGACACCAGAAGCTGACTCGCAATGCTGCGGTCAACATCTGCTAAATGCCACATATCTCTGCTTCAACAATCGTGGACGTCTGTATCCAGTTGCAAAACAAAATCAGGAGGATGATAGAGTTTGTCCTAATGGAACAACACCGATCACTTATAATTCACAATCAAAGGTAGATGATAGAACTTTAACATTAAGCCATATCATATTATGCATATAGTAAAATCATTATCTCAGGATAACCATTTGCGTTTAAGCTTTAAGTTGCACTTAGCTCTGATTAGTGCAGATTTGAAATATGTATTTGCCCTTTTGGGGCCAATTTTTGACCTATTTTGGCAATATTTCAAAAAAGTAAGTCAAAAATCAAAAATTTGAGAAATACGTTCCTAGACATGTGTTTCTAGATTCTAAAAAGCATTCGAGGTCTAACTTTTTTTTCTTCAAAATTTAGTTAGGTTGTTTATAACTTAAAGGTCCAAGAACATGAGTTTTTTGGACCTTGGTCTAAAATCATACATTTTGGTCCAAAATTGACCTAACCATCATCTTCTACATGAAAATCCACATCTAGAAATGTATACTTTTATATGGATTTAATTATCGCTTGCTGAGTTACAAAGCATTAAATATTTCAGAAAATGAGGGGTTATCTGTGCCCTTAACTTCTACCTCATATCTTTAACTTTAGGCCTCATCTTCCATGTGAAAAAGCAGAATACTTCATATCAAAATTTTAAGCATTCTGCTTTCTCACATTCATTATATAATTCGTTTTTCTGATGTATTTAATATTAAGTAAAATACAATTTTAACCCTATTAGTTTGCTTTCTTGAAACGGGTTTTTAAATTTTTTATTTAAAATCAAACAACATCAGGTTTGTACAATTCAAGGTGGTTTGATGATGAAAGGAGAAACTCAGGAAATCTGTGGGCAAAGCTTGTATGACACTGAGACTCAGATCTGCTTTCAAGGGATGGTCCATAGCAGATACGACAATGATGACAATTCGAAACTCTGTTGCCAACCCAGTGCCCGTGCATATACTCCTGTACATCAGTCATGTTGTGCTGGTAGGATCAAGGATATACCATCCAGCGAGGCTGGGTAAGTTTGTACATTGATACTATATAGGGGACGGTGGGGTGAGTTGCCCCCCCCCCCCTTTTTTTTGTTTGAACGCCCCTGTACTGGAGAGGTTAAGGTCTAGAAGATTTTCCTGTTAACACAAGATAGATATGTACCCAAGCTATGTTTTATGTAAATACTAAGACTCTGCAGCTTATCGTATTTGAATAATTAAAAAAATAAAAAAAGGCGTCAACAGGATGGGATGAGTTGGCCCTCGGGGCGAGTTGGCCCATCCAGTGGGGTGAGTTGGCCCTATTTACCAAAAAAAAAAAGAGTCCTACTCATTTTAAAACCGTGACATATTTCATATATTATGATTTTTTAAGCGAAGCATGGGAATGTTCTGCATACAAAAATGTCCTTTTGAGATGAAATGTCATAATAGATTAATACAATATCTTTGTTTTAAAAAGACACGTTGTGACCTACAGTGTTATCTGCATGCAATATATGCAATATAGGTCTACCAATTTCATTTAAGACTCCTTGCGTCTTGTTATACGCATCTATTTACTTTTTTAGCAATTGTTAAAAACATCAAAAATTAAAAGAATTTCTAATGATTTAATGATGAAAGCGGGTTCTTGATATTTGAACAATTTAGCTCAATTTTTAATACTTTTTTTAGCAGTTTTGTAAAAAAAAGTGATGTGGCACCAACATGCCAAAAGGTGAGGAGGGAGGGGACGAGAAACAACTTTATTTTTTTATGCGGCCTTAGTGTACAGGGACAGAGCCTCAAATACATGACTCACCAGGTATACACTGTATGCAGCGCCCAAGAAGAAGCATTCGCTCAGGGGACCACGGAGCAATTAAAGTAAAGTTTCTTGCACAAGGAAACATGGAGACGTAACCCGCCTGGCCCGGGGCTCGAACCCACAACCTCTGTATTACGAGATCCGTGCACTAACCGCTCGGCCACGCTCCCCTCTTACATGACATGAACTTTCATGAAGATGCTTATGCACCCTGCCCTTGAAGAGCATAGTACCATTTTCCTGACCTGCAAGCCAATTTGAGCCAAACATAGGCCTATACAAAAGTTTTAATCAAAATCATACGAAATACTAATTTTCCTGCAAAAATTGTAACTATTTAGGTATACTAATTGTCCGAGCCGAGTTTTTTGTTTTAAAAAAATATTTGAAAATAAGACACGTCAATGGTCAAAGTACCAAAATTTGCAAATAAAAGACCATTGTGATACTAGACAGCCTAATTGCTTCCCATATTTTCCGCACTTCCCTCTTAACAAATGCCTCAAATAAGTAGGATGGACTTTTTATCATAATTAAACAAGGTTAATCTAAAAGGTAGGCACATTATACATTTTTTGTTTAAATGAAAGTGATTTTGTCGACCAAGTGTTGGCCTGAAGAATTCCATTTGGCAAAATTTTGTGACACTACAATATGCAAGGATAATTGAGCTGCCTGCTTCTGCCCATGCAGCATAAGAATTTAACATCAAATTTATTTGCCAGCTTGTCCATGCAAGTGTGCTTTACTCTTTCTTACCCGAATACTGCAAATACTGACACTACCTTCACTAGCCCCACCACCGCCACCTCTCTGTCTTCTCTCCTGTCTTCTTTCCCTTTGCCCTTCTTTTCTTTCTTTTTTCTTTCTTTCCCTTTTCTCTTTCTCTTCTTTTTCCTGCCGTCTCAATTTGCTAACTAGCAGCTGAATTATTCCACATTAAATGTTTTATTCAGGTGTTGTCGCAAAGAACCGTATGATACAAGAACAGACGCATGTGACCAAAATAATCTAGTCCGATCAATCAGCGAAGTCCAACAATACCCCAACATGTGTGGCAGCACACCTTACCATCCTGATGAGCACGACTGTTGCCAAGGGATCCAACTTGTCGGAGATGGGCAGACATGTTGTGGGGGATATGTATTCAATACTAGCACTCTCGGAGTTAATACAGGAGAGTGTTGTACGTGTGGACCTGTTGGCTATAATTCACATACACATGTTTGTTGTGGTGGAAATCTGAGGCCAAAGATAAATTCAGGTAAGGCAACCAGCAACCTTATTTAAAAACTTGAACCAAAAGTAGTTAATGTGTGCAATATTCATGAACATCTATAGCTATTATCTTTAAGTGTCATTTTTTGTGTCATACGAATTTATGAAGCTATCTTAAATTGAAACCCTTTAACATAAAGATGAACATTTGAACTTACTATTTAAAACTACTCATAAGGACTCACGGTTTTGGTAGAAATTTTCAGATTTTTCAAACGGAAATCAGACGTTTTCAGAATCGCTTGATTTCCTGTTCTGGACGTTGGTGGCGTCCTTCTTGATGTTGATCATAGATATCATAAGCGTATATCATTTCTCTGATGTTGATAACAGGAAATCATAAAACTTTGGCCATTAACGGTCCCTGTCCTTATTAAGGGTGGGGTTAAGTTCTTTCTTGATATAAATTGCCTCTCCCACTTTCCTTGAAATAGCTTGTCCTCCCTGCATAAAGCTTTAACATTGTTTGTGTCTAGTTCATGTCTAATGGCCTTGCCATGTTCAGAACATGAACATAATTGTCAATTTACCAGTTTTATTTAAAATATAGCTGAGGTCATTGATCTTTAAATTGCAGAAGTAACATGTTGTGGCTATACCTCGTGGGATCCGACTGCTCTAAAAGAGATATGCTGCGAATGTAATCTTCAACGCATCCAATCTATTTATGGATATCGACTCAACTGCAGTGGTCAGCTGGCATTCAATGTGGACAGAGAGACAATCTGTGACGGCGTGAGGTACAATGTGCCACATGGTCACTGTTGTGGCATGAGATTGTTTGATCCCGAAACTGAAATTTGCTGCCAGGACTCTGTGTAAGTTAATATTAACCATGTCCTACTTGGTATCGTCATCCTTATCTCCAGA
>JXSR01S030080.1:94987-106119 GCA_000969725.1 Ophiothrix spiculata | reverse complement strand
TAAAAAAAAAAAGAAAACCGCATATCGCATTACATTTTCGAAAAGTAAAAAATAAAAAATAAAAAGCCGCATACCGCATTTACTTTTTCACGCATGTTACCAGAAACAAACTTGTGTTTTTTTTGGCCTTAGCGCAGTCATTTACATACTCAAGGGCGTATCAAGGAATTCGCAACCCGGTGGCACAGCCTAATTTTGGCGCCCCCAATAAAATTGAACAATGTTCTCCTCACCTCATCGCCCTAGTTATGCGACGCATTGCCAAATCTATATTCTTTGCCGACAAGCCCAAGCTTTGTGCCGACAACAAAAAAATAGAAAATTGCTTCTTTTTTGTACAAAACAAGGAGGTATAAAATTGTGAAATATCTTAAGTTACAAACCACATGATTTTGGTGGCATAGATCCCAAAGGAGGCAATGTACTCCAGCAATCGCCAAATGATATGGAGGGTGTGTGTGAGGGGGATTTTAAATTCCAAAGCGCAAATAACACCATTTGGTGCAGTGCATATTTTTTGTCTACTTGATGCCTCAAGTTGGTACGTTTTCATCCAAAAGGTCAAATGTGAACAGGGTAACTTGAAAGTATTGAATGTAGCAATTGACAAATGATATGGGGGGTGTGCGCCCTCAGAAGATGGCAAAATTTGAAGTTCCAAAGCGCAAATCACGCCATTTGGTGCATATCTTTTTGTCTTATTAATGCTTCAAGTTGGCACTTTTTCATTCAAATCTGGGCACGGTAACTTCAGAGTATTGCCTTTAGCAATCGACAAATGATATGGAGGGGGGAGATAGAACATTTTACAATTTAAACTGCGCAAATCACGCCATTTGGTGCATATATTTTATTTTGATGATGCTTCAAATTGTCACTTTTTCCATCAAAATACGCAATGTAAAACAAATTTTGGGAAATACGTCCGAAATGTGAAAAAAGAGTCATTGGTGTACAGGAGTGGGGGGGGGGGGCATTGTCCAAATAGTCCGATGAAAGAAAGAAATGCAGAATTTGTGTAATGCGCGGGTAGCGCGGGAGAAAAAATTCAGCAAATTTGCTTATTTCATCTGAAAATTTTTATAAAATCTTAACAGTTTTTGTTGTTGATATTTTACATTTAAATAATCAAAAACAAGGGGAAATTGAGTGAAATTTCTATTAGTGCATGAAAGTGCTGGGAGGGGAGGCATTTGGGGCCACGCATGTGATTGAGGTCTAAGTGAAATGTGAATTATATTTATTCGCTTTGTAATCTAAACCTTTCTCTTTCCAAAGCGTTAAAAGATGCGCCCCTATCATAACAAGAGTGCCAATTTGAATTTTCAGCTAGTTTTGAGCTTCTCCGTCAATCGGCGCCCATGCAATTTTCTAAAAAGCAGTACCTACTTGCGTATAAATCTTTCCGTCGTCAGTTTGATACCCCTGAAGTTTTCTTTCAATGAGAACCTACTTGAGCATGAAATTGGTTTGCGCCCATATAATCAAGTTGATTTAGGGGAGGGTGGGGTGAGTTCCCCCCCCCCCCCCTTTGTTTGAACGCCACTGTATTGGAGAGGTTAAGGTCTTCCTGTTAACACAAGATAGATATGTACCCAAGCTATGTTTCATGTAAATACTAAGACTCTGCGGCTTATCGTATTTAAATAATTAAAAAAATAAAAATGTTGTCAATAGGGCCAACTTACCCCGCATGCGGGGTAAGTTGGCCCACCCAGTGGAGTGAGTTCCATTGCTTTCATAATGTTTCATTTATTTTTCTAATTAATTTTGTTCCCTGCCCTGTTGCCGGGAAATTTTTGTTATTGTGTTTTTTAAATGAAGAGTTAGCCGTTTTCTCGTTGCTCCATTGCCGTGTTAATATCCCCATTTCATGGCATGGATTACGTTGGTATTAGTTGGGTGTCGAGCTGTATAATACAAGTGTCTATAGTAGATTTTGAGTGACCTGAATAACTTCATTTTATGATTCTATACAACATGAGAGGTGAGTGGATTTGCATTCATACAACCAATCGAATTGAATGGACAGGGACAGACCACAGTACTAAAACATTATGATATCCTTAGTTAAATGGATTCTATAAATTTTGCTTTCAAATTCTTGTTCAAACACGACTGATTCTTTTTTGTTTAGCCATTTTGAAATGGCTCGTTTTAAAATTGCTGTATTTTTTAAGTAAGTTAGCAGTGACCTGAGTTTCAAATTTCTTCGGATAAATGATTTTTTAATGTTGGGTCTATACACTGTTATACTGTTGGGCAATTTTTTAGCGTTGGTTAAACTATGAACAACCCAATTGTTGGGTAAATAATATAAACCAACTGTTGATGAAATTTTACCCAATATTTGGGTAATTAGCTAAAACTTTTACCCAACAGTTAGGTAATTAGCCAACATTGTGCGCAACGTTGGTAATTATTTACCCAGAAGTTGGGTTGTTCATAGTTGAACCAACGTTGGGTAAATTATTTGCCCAACGTTCTAACAGTGTATGGACCCCTCCCTTGACCACTAACGGGAGGTTGGGAGACCTTGACCACTCTTAAACGACTTATGCATTTCATTTTCAAAGAAGGAAATGTCCACATCTTTTCAACCATTTCACCGCGCTATGCATTTGATAAAGGAATGCCAAGACGTCATTTACACACCTATTACTGTGCAGATACCTTGTGGCTATTTTACACCTCCACCTTAGACATTAATCGTTGCTGATACGAAATAATACGACTCTCAAAATGACATCTATTCATGCTTTTCAATTGGCTATTATAGCGCTGTCATTAAAGGTAAAGAGCGCTCGTAAATAATCAAATTCTGGGTGTCGTATAATTTTAGAAGCCTCTCTGTCGCATGGAGAAATGAAAGTATAAAAGCAACGAAACAGCATAGCAAGAAATCAATAAGATAGAACAACAACCCAAGAAAATAACAAGTTTGATATTCTCCTAATTTGTTTGCATGTACATTTAAACAATCGTCTAAATCTTTGATACGCCATGTGACATCAAATTGTCTATGTATTTAGCGCATTTGAAGGAAAACTTGGATTAACGGATACAAACAATATATACTATCTATATAGTTTAGCAGACGAACAAAATCATGGGCTGTCTGGTGTAAGGCAACAGCATTTGCTTGAAATGTTCACTTCATTTTTAGTACTGTGGGACTGTATCCTTATTGCAACAGCTGCATTAGGATCGTGGTTTTTGAGATGGGACCTTTTATATATCCTATTAGTAACATGAATTTTTATCAGAAGCTACGTAAATGTGTTTTTCGTTTCATATGTTTGAATACAAATTAATTGGAATTTCGGAATCGATGAAACTTTGGTACAATTGACCTTTTACCATTTTTACCGAGACAAAAAAAATCAGAAATTATGAATAGATCAAATCCTAAAGAAATAAACACGATGAAACGGATCAAAAGTCTCTAAAAGAACATTACCGTCATTTTCAAACCAGTCACGATATGGTCTTTATTTGATACTTATACTACTTAATTAAATCCATCAATAAAACCCGGGAGGTTGTTGAAAAAATTCCACATCGTGTAATCTGAACGAATCTCAATGTTCTAATTCTAGCTGTGCTCCACAAACATCCTTATCAGGTAGAGAGGATGCTTTACATGTTTTTCAATGCAGCCCCATTTTAACAAAGTTTATTTCAGCCTTAGCCAAATGGGTGGCATATAGGTCTGTTGACCTTTTAAATGAAGCGTTCTTTTACTAACAATTGATTAATACACAGAGGAGGTTTTCACAATATCCCACGATGCAATGCAACATTGTACAATATACCTGCAAATCCAATTCAACTCCTATACTTCTGTACAGGTTTCTGACGTTTTTGAGGTGTCAGCAATGTGGGTAAACACTGGGCAATTGTGAAAAGAAACACATCCCTGGAAAGATATGAATGAGTACTATTCAATGGAATTCTCCAATTCCTAAGAGCCCCTTGTTCAGAAAACCATTATTGCCTATTATATCTAAGTGTATCAGAATAATGCATTGTGGGATATTCTGAAAACCTCTGATTACTACAGTTGATAAAAAGAATACGATTACATACTGAAAGTTCCTGTTTCAATGGCAATGCAAGAAAATTTTAAGATTTCAGAATTCAGTCAATCATTACATATCTATGAATTAGATGAAAATACCAAAGACAGAAAACTGCAAGGGTATATACAGTCAAACATTTAGTCATGTATAAAAAAAACCTGGATTGAATCGTCACACTTCATTCAAGGTTCATGTAAGTCTAAATGCCTTACACTTTGTATAAGTAAATAATTATTGGTTTCTTAAAAGATTTAAACCACCTCGTATTTTTGTAAGAATATATAAAGCATAATTGCTAAATTAATTGAGTACAGTACAAACTGTCAGAAAGTTTCATTTTATCACAACAGAGGGATATGGACGCAAAAAAAACGTTCCTGAAACAACCATAGTACACGGTTGCTCATATAGTTGGAATAAAAATATTGTTACCACTTTTTTACGTAAAGGTCAATTTAGTCTGATTCAGTCTGGAAACTTATGTTGCTTTTGGTCAGATTTGATAGGTTATCTTGTTGGGTGTGAAATGGAACTAGTAAGGTGACAACAACAAAAATGGGTCAAAATGTGATTTTTAGGTCCAATTTGATTTGACCCCGCCTTTTTCAAGGTCACTTTTCTACTCAAGTTGAGTGGTCATATGGAATGTCTATCTATAGTAGAGTGATAAGCAGGTGGTTAAATGTCTTTCACGCTTGACTGAGCCAAGAGAATGCTTGGAAGCAAAGCACAAAATGATCCTTCAACGCCCCTACTAAAAATATGGTAGACTTTATGAAGAAAAACAAATATCATAAAATTTCAAAGAAGCAATGTATATTTTTAGGCCTACGGTTTGGCAAAACAGCAAAACAGCATAACAAAATATACCATTATATTATGGTATTATTAAGAAATTCATAATAAGTCATATAAAGATAAGTATGGTGCATTTTGTGTAGCTAAAGGAGCAAACAGGCATGTTATCCCGTGGGCCACCTTAGCGGTATACGGTATTCACTACACGCTGCCAGGGAAATAACCCATATTCTAATAATGGGGAATTTAACCGTCAATGTGATCGCATCTGTAAAGTAATCGCTGGTCGACGTTTGTAAGGTTCCGCTAGGGTCCATTACAACAACGGCAAATAAGTAAAAAAATCATTAAACAGTGAAGACATGAATGCTTCTTCCAACTAAATCCTACCAAAATAACCCTTCCAACATACCATCTACTCAAAAGCAAAGGTAGGAACCTATCTATTTTTTTCTAAAAGAAAAATAACACAAGTTTAATTTTTTAAATTGACCAAGTTTAATTTATCTTCTGACATTTTGAAAACGTCGAGATATACTATTTCTGTTCAGTATTGCTGAATTTAAAGAAAACAATGCATTGATGCAATGAATATATCTGTGCAAGGTCATGAGTTACGATGTACAGATATAAATAAATAATTATTATTATACTCATAGAAACTATATCATGCTTTGGAATTGAGACGATTGTCGTGTTTTTTGAAATCAAAAAGCCATTGAAACTTTGATTGATACATTCAAGGTGAAGGCAAATATTTGTCAGAATTTTTGTTTATTTTTTTCCACATTGTTTTTTTCAGAATGTAGAGTAAAGTAGGTCGCTTTCTGCTATCAATTTTAGCGCGTTTGTCCATTGCTTGTCTAACCTAGGTAAATGGGCGCGAAACAAATCAGTAATATATAGTACGTGACAATGCAAGACTTGGTATTTACGCAGGCGAATTTCCTTGGCCATGTAGAAGTTGTATTTGCTCTTTGTCCATAAGGAAGCTCTTTCCGTAGCATTTGAAATGGGTAATGAAAAGTCACATTGGCACCAGAAATACTTTATATACTGATACTGGTTCGAGTGGTATTTTACGACAGAGCAAAACATAAGTTTGCCATTTTTTATTTTATTTTATAGATTCAGCTTCGATACCTAACCTTTCTTTTTTTCATGTTATATTTGTCTACTTGAATTCTTTTGATTAGATGATATTGACTTTTGAGTGAGTTCAGAGAGCTCGTAAGAATCTTGGGAGAGCTCTTTGTCATGTTTACTTCAGACACATTACGAAAGAGTAGACAAAAGAGCCTCTGCCGAGTTGTTATCCTTATTTTTACAATGAAGTAGCGGGGTTCTAAAGACTTTAACTTTGTACGATTAAACACCTGTTCAATAACGATGCCACCAAAGGCAAATTATATAATATAATGTCAGCTAAATGTTAAAAGGTACAACAGTCTTTGTAAGGTATTTATGAAATGCAAAATATAGGCTAAGTACTATATATAAATCTAAGGGCACATCAATGTAGTATTTGTTAATTGACATTAATGCCATATTATTCCTATTTTATAGCATCATTAAATATCACAATATAAATTACTAGTGTCAGTATACTTGTATATTGTTGCAAAGGAAATTTACGAGATTTTTTCTATGTTTTTATTGCTTTATAAAGCGTGGAAATCTTTCTTTAAGTGTAAAAAAAAGGAAAATATGATAATAGACAGGGATTTTTGGCGAGCCTAACATAATATGAATATTTTGTCAAAAGTCTCTTTCTTATGGCACGAAAGAGTACAACAAAATACTATGAAGGGGATGCTCCTAATTAATAGTTTTTCTTGTCCTCAAAACCAAATACAATGATGATATGATCATAAACGCCCAAGATATAAGTTAGATCGCTAATTACATCGTCAAAAATAAAATCTGCCTGGAAAATAAAGTAAACAAAATGTTTAAAACAATTTCTAACTATTTGCAATAACTGCGCACCATCTTTTTTGAGGTCATTGTTTAAAATCGGAGTTGTTTGTTTTGAGCCGAGGTACTTTACTGAGGGAGCGTAGCCCCCTGAAAAAAGTACCGGCCCAAAACTGGCAAACACCGACAATTTTTAACAATGACCGAATTAAAAGATGGTGCAAAGTTATTATTGTCATTAATAACCGTCTTTCGACAATTTTAATGTTTTTATGCGTGATTTTATAAACAAATAATCTATTTAACTTATTTCTTATTTAAAAGCCTTCTTATCCCTATAAAAGAATTTCGATCAGTTCAGGCATGACGATTATCGCGTAATATGATAAACTCGCGTGTGTGTGGTGACACGCGCGCTTCATTGGCGTTTTATGAGAAAACGCATTCAGGCGCTAATGACATCGCATACGCAGGTCTTCATTAAAGACCTTTTCAAACCGATCTTTTCCGAAGATACCCGAAAGCTTGAAAAAAATTCGATCGTTTCCGGAAAATAAACAGTACCTCTGTGCCTCATCTTTTGACAAAGTTCGACACTTCAACAGTATGTTTCCAACGACGACGAACGTTGCCGTTTTTATCGTGCACTCTTGCGGTACTATTTCATTTTATTTCATTGTCGTCTGCCGACTTCAACTGCTGTAGCACGTGACCATGTTTTCCGAAGTTTTCCGATCGCTTTTTGAAAAGGTCTATAAGAAGTCATTGTTACCTGATAATGACCGCGTAGTTGTTTGCGTATAAAAGTAGAAATAATCTTATTAGATTCGACCGCGCTATTACGCATGTTATTAACGTTAATTTATAACCTGCGTATTAGCGCGATCCAATCTAATAAGATTATTTCTACTTTTACGGAAACAACTGCGCGGTCATTATCAGGTAACAGTGACTTCTTATAATGAAGACCTGCGTATGTGATGTCATTAGCGCTGAATGCGTTTTCTTATAAAACGCCTATGAAGCGCGAGTATGCACCACACACAAACGCGCTTTTATCATATAACACGATGGTCGTCATGCCTAGACTGATCGAAATGGTCTTATACTTTTTATAGGGATAAGTAGACCCTTAAGTAAGAAATAAGTTTTAAAAAGTATTTCTATATAAAATCACGCATAAAAGACATTAAAAATGTCGAAAGACGGTTATTAATGACAATAATAACTTCGCACCATCTTTTAATTCGGTCATATGCATTGTTTAAAATCGTCGGCCCTGATCGTCGGTGTTTGTTTTGTGCCTCTGTACTTTTCTTCGGGAGCTACGCCCCCTCAGAAAAAGTACCTCGGCCCAAAACAAACACTTCCGATTTTAAACAATGACCTCAAAAAGATGGTGCGCAGTTAATATTGTCTAATTAGTTACTTTATCTGGATTTAATACTTACGGTTTTTAAATTCAAATCAATTACCTTTAAAATCATAATACAATTATGACATTTTATTTGATTATTGAATCGAAATGACAGACAACTTAATGCACAATATACATGATACGACAACTCTACCACCCCGGGTAATTAGCTCTAACACGACTTAATTATACACCTTATTTGGATTTTGTTTTATTTTTAATTTGTTGAAAGCCCTATAAATCATCATAAAGTAATACAAAATTATGACATATCATGGGATTGTTGATTGTTGTAAAATATGAAAAAAATTGATGCATAAATCATTCTTAATGTGACAAATCCGCCTTTTTTTGGGAGCGCCCAAGTTGAAAAGCACGATCTTTAATGAGTTGTAAAATTACGAAAGTTTATGCAATATCATTTTGAGCGTTTTATTCAACATTTAATATACTGTATTTCTGGTATTTTCTATAACAAACCTCTAAGGGAATACATGAGTAACTCCATGAAGGTGTGAATGTTTCATTAGACATGTTCGATATTTTTCCCTCGATGAATTCCTTTCTTGCTTTGATTTTAAATGACTGGGTGGGTGACCACTAAGATCACAGCGACTTTAAACCTTCTGGCATGTTTGCATGACTGATGAAGCAGACATGAGTACTGTAAAGTTTCTCCTAAATTATCATCTCGTTGAACTTTCCATCGGACCCGTGGGATTCAGAGAACCGTTTTTTCCATGAACAACCACTGCCTAACTATGTTAGCAACGTTCATCTGTGAATATTACAAAAATACAGCACACCACGTACAACCTACGTCAGTAACTTCTAATGCGCACAAATGATAGGGTGGTCTAAGAAGTCTAAATTAGTGCTTGCTAAAACGCGGGAAAAGTACAATGCACTCTCGTCTGTTGATCTGTTGATCTATATTTGACTCATGATTGGAGCCAAATGTAGCATTCAGGTTAGATTGTGAAAGATATGACAATATACGGAGTTCTCCCCGTATATATTCTTGGAAATGAGTACAATATTTACTTTGTGGTATAAATTTTTCATATGATACGAGCATTCAAAGGACGTTTACCTTTACCAATGCGGTGTGATAAGACCTTTACTTTCATGGTTTTGTTATCGGATGCCATAAAAGGAATCGGTATGGTCATATTTGTAAAATACCAAATAATACCTTGGGATATCATTAAATATTTACTTTGCAAAATATATAACCGACAACATGCTAAACGTATTTTAAAAATTCCGATCAATACTCAAAAACTTAACCTTAAGAGAAATCATACTCGGCCTCCAAACAAAATTTTCCTGCCAAACATTTGGTGATGACGTCACCAAATATTTGCCATCGAACTTAAAGTATGAACGGGTAGCACACATTTGGTCTAATGTATATGGCAATTAAATAGCATCTGCAATCTAGCGCGAAATTTTCTTTGGTCTCAACTCGGTGTTGAAGTTATTTTGTTTGGAGTCACTCGTCATTTTGACGTCACGAGTCACGACCAAATGTTTGGTAGCGAAAATTTTGTTTGGAGGCCGAGTATGTTTTAAGCCTATGAAAATAATAAATTATCGACCTGGTGTAGTCAACAGTGAATACTGTGACGTTAAAGGTGGTTTCAGAGTAGCTATCGTTGCGGCACACGACCAAACATTTGCAATTTTGAGTTGTAATGTAGCATGACACATTTGCATATTGCCGCAATGGTCTGTCGTAAGAAAAGTTGAATTTATTCCAACTCAAGATATCATATCGTTGCGACCACGACAGTGTAATAGATATGTCGGCTTGTCATACGGCAAGCAAACTTTTTGAGATGCGACATGGTCGAGTTTGCGCACTTAAAATTGTTGACGTCACGCTGGTCGTACAACCACACGACAGGCAACTCTGAAACCAGCTTAAAGAAAAGTGCGATATTATGAAATACATAGATAAATGTTTGCTGTTGTTACTTGGATGTTGCCATTTTTATGAAATGTGTTCTATGTCATGTATGTGCAAGATTTGTTTTTGATTTGACGCAGTGGACTATAGCTTACCATGCATGCTGAGTCTGTCGATATGCATCGTTCATCGTCCATCGACACGCAGTCTTTACACGCGCAATGTATAATAAATAGCGCGTGTAAAAGACTGCTCGTCGATGGGCATCGATTGATTGATATCGTCAGACAATTATATAGAAAGATCTCATCGTTAAGATATAAAAGTCTAAAACAATATCGAAAACGTCTTAGAATGTTTGAATATGACCGTGATGACGAAAGCTTGGCGGCATGACCTTAATAGTAGAAGGCTTTGCTTTCTGTATCATGAAGCTGTTGATTAACACACACAAATTTAAATGTGACCGATTATGATCCAACGTTACGTCTTTAAAGTACTGATTTTCCAATCAAGTATAGGAGAGCATCTCAGAATGATTACGTTTTTACCTGGTTTTACCATCATTATGACACAACACGTGTTATAGTAGAGAATTTGCAAAACGCATGTAATACTATTAGAGATTTAGTTTTCGAAGACGTTTACCCAAAGCATAGCCTATCATTGGTCAACAATGCGTCACATGACGTTTGACGAGAGCGTTTATGTGAGCGTTCAAGGAAACTAAATGTCTCTATTGATGAATGTAGTTTTCTGAAACGTTCGTGTAAACATTCCCGGAGAACGTCAGTAATCCGTTCTGGACCAATCATAGGCGATACATCATGCGTGTGTTGCGTGCGATCGTAATCACGTTGGCATGTGTCGTTATGAAAAAAGTGTTTTGAAAAACCTTTAATGACGTAAACGGCGCATATGCCACGTTAACATGTTTCACGTTGACACATACTTCTTGACGCATATGCCACGTTAACATGTTTCACGTTGGCACATACTTCTTGAC
>JXSR01S030080.1:45612-59372 GCA_000969725.1 Ophiothrix spiculata | reverse complement strand
ATGACTGCAAACAGCAGGGATAGGATGCAAGCATGCAGTTGCTAACTTTGTTATCTAAAACTCCCTGCACAGAGCACGCCCATGGCTTGCACAACCAATTGAATTCAGAACTGCTGGGACATCTTTGAAAGTGATGAGCTAGACGAGCATTACCTGTGTATTGAAGGGTTTCTCGCAGGATGTTGTTGCTGGGGTTTCTTTATATAATTTTATTTTTTGATATTGTTTTGATCGGAAATATTTAGATATCATTTTAAGATACTTTCCACAATATAAGAACATCTTGGAGCCCAGTTGAAGATAAGTTCCTTTAGCTATAGGGCCTGTCATGTTCCAAGTTGGGTTTCCTTGGCGAAAGCCTGAACAAGATGAATGTTTTTCGACAAATTTTATTTCGAGTTAATTATCTCTAAACATCTCAGAAAAAGAATATTTTTGGAAATTGCTGCAATGTTTTATACTTTTTTATACATTTTCTGCTGAATACGCTGACATGTTTCCTTGGGCAAGAAACTTGACTCTACTTTCTCCGTGGTCGGACAGTCACATAAAGCCATGGGTCCCCTGTACGAATAGACTCCTGCATGGGGTATGCATGTTATGCAAGTACTTGTACCATTGATTGATTGATTGATAAGTTTTTGTTATAAATAAACTATAACTAAACCAATTAATACGAGAAGGTATCAAAAATTTTAAATTTGTAAAAAAAGGAATGTATTTTTATGAGATACTTAAGGCATATCTGCATAGTCAATGTGCAAATCAACACATTTCTGTCTGTCCACAGGCCGTTATTGTAGGGGTCCTCTCTTTTGACAACAAAATCCGTTATTATATTTCAATGGAAATCACCGTTTTCAGGTCGGCCATGTTTTTTTACGTTATTGTGTCATCATGCATTGTCTGATTTCCATAATTTTGGTATCAATGGAAAGAAGAAAACGATTTACGATTTACTGGACCATGTAGCCCTTCAAATGCACATACTTCATTACGCCGCATGTCTCATTTTCCTCCATGCAGCTAATGTGATAAGCGGGTAGGTAGATGACATCAATCGCCACCTGTAAAGAAAGTAAAACTACTGTGAGACCATTTCTGCTCCATAATGTACATAAAGACGAGTGACATATCTTATTAGCAAAATTGTAAATGTAAAGCCATAGTATATGACAGAAACTTTTAAGGGACGAGCTTGTAAAGAATTTCATTTTTCCCAATTTTCCGTAAATCCAGAGAAACTATTGGAAGTTATATTAATGTAAACATGTTCTAACGATACACATTCGGAGTTCCATTTCACACCCGACAAAATTACCTATCAAAAGCAGCATAAGTTTCCAGATATTTTCATCATAAAATAACCTTTACATAAAAAAGTGGTAAAAATAGTTTTATTCAAATTTTATGAGCAACCGTGTATAATGCTTGGGAAAAATTTTCATCCTTGTTCGTTTTATTTACAAAGCTGTTTTGGTAGAGATATTTGTTTATCCTTTACCTTCTGAAATAGGTTTTCATGAAGTATTGCAGCGAACCTGATGAAATGGCAAATAAAGAAATTGATAGTTGAATGTCATTACATGAAATATTTTACTAGCTGTGAGGAAGTATACTGTTACATACACTAGAACTTAAAATGGATGTACTTGTCGTCGAGCATATGCAAATGGCATACTATCTACATTCATATACCAAACCATTTTTACTATATAGCGAAGGGAAAAGAATTTCGGATTTCCAATAAAAATTTAAATTTACTCTTTATAAATATATAAACTTACACAAAGGAGCTTTGATCTTTCTCATACCATGTTCTTTCTGCTTAAACTGAGTCGCAGGTCAAATCTGTGTACACATTGTCATTTTCATCCTTTCGATACAAGGAGCACGTGGAATTTCAGCTATGATCATGCTGACTTGGTTATATGACTGCAAACAGCAGGGATAGGATGCAAGCATGCAGTTGCTAACTTTGTTATGTAAAACTCCCTGCACAGAGCACGCCCATGGCTTGCACAACAAATTGAATTCAGAACTGCTGGGACATCTTTGAAAGTGATGAGCTAGACGAGCATTACCTGTGTATTGAAGGGTTTCTCGCAGGATGACGAAGAAAAAATATATTAATTCAAATGAAATATATACTTTTTAACATGTATCAACAGTAGGTATAATTGACTATACCATGGATTGATTTTTATAACCTACCAATTTAAATATTTATTGCTAACTTCTAAGAAGTACATTTCCAGGTTTTCAAAATTTCATTTTCAGTTTAATATAAAAGATCACCACTTGAGGTATTGAAATTTTTGAAATTTTAGTTCAGTCGGCCCAACTATTAATTTTATGACCAGTTTTGTATTTGTATTTCACAGTACTTAATATGATAAACTTAATACTTACTAGGCAAATCTACATTGTGGTTGTATCTTATCGGGCAGAATTCCTACAATTAGCAATTGCTAGGCAAGCAAAAGCAAATGCAATTAGCAAAAACAACAGTTTGACAAGACACCAAGCTTTAGCGATTGCCAAAACATATTCACGATCTATTGCTTTTACTAACACCTATTGCTTGTCTGAATTACGTGTTTAAATATTGCTTAAGAAATTGTCCAATAAATGCGGCGAATAAATTAGCAGTCATACGCTCCTCATAAATACTCAATGTTAAATGTTAGCAATTGCTACATGTCTTAAGCAGGTATAGCTTTATGATTACAATTGCGAGCAATTATGATACCCTTTCCTAGCAAACTCTTGCTTTTATGATGCTGATGTTATGTCCCTTTAAACATTTTGTCATATATATACTTCACAGGACGCCATATAAGGTTAAGTTACGCTAAAAATCATTATACTTAAAAATACTTGTGCCAAGAACGATTGATTTTCCAATGAATTTGTGAAACATAGATATTTTGTATGAGTTTCTAATAGTTCTAGGTTATCCAGCTTGGAATTTCCAATTTGTGAAACGTAAATATGTTTGTATTGAAGAAAAAAATAAGAGGGCTTGCATTCATATTTTAACCACTAAATAAAAATCATTAATGGCTAATGTGTTTAAGTAAAGCTAAGCCTGTTTGAAACGAAGTTATTCAATTTTATCTAATACCAAAATGTCAACATTTACCAATTACGGAATAATACTTTGAGAAGTTAAGTATCGTGTTTTTAACATTTAAATACACGATACGTAACTTTTCAAAGTATTATTCCGTATCAATTTACGTATGAATAAAATCTGAAACAAAAACCAAAAATATTATTTGTATCATTATGCGTAATTACTTACAATTGATACAAATGTTTTAATCGCGTATTTGCTACTTTAAAATGAACGAAAGTGTTACAGCTTTTGTATCTTTGCAATAACCAATTCTACGGGATGTTTTGTACAAATAACAACGTTAATCAATAATGACATACAATTGGACTCGACGCATTCACGCATTTTTTCTTCCTTATCAGAACGGAACATGCTACGAAGCGACTTTCTCTTATCAAAACAAAGACTTGCAGCAATATTAAATTTTTCATTGTGCAGGCGTTTTAAAAACACTGTGTCAATCGAAAAGAGAAAAATTTCTTTCTTGTCATGTGGATATTGAGAGGAAGCTTTTTAAAAATTCACTGAAAATAAATATGCGATATCTTTTTTGTGCTAACAAGGGTTTTTGTTGTAGATTTTTGGCTATGTATTTGAAAGAAATCAATAATATTTTAATGAAACATATATATTTCTTTCAAACTACTTGTATTTTCATTTGTCATATTCAACTTTAAAAAACACTTGAATCTTTATATATTTTATTCTAAAAGATATATCGTATAACTCAAGTATATGTGTCATATTGAATTCAGACTGTAGTTTTAAGTGCGAAACCATTTCGAGGGATGGAATAAGGTTGCAAAATGTTTATGGTGTGTTCATATTTGGCTTCAAGGAAACAAATTAGATTTCACCTACGGATGTGTTGATTGTAATATTCCTTTCGAGTATATCAAAACTGCAAGTAGTTAAGGCAAAATGTATTTTAGGATAAAAGGGATAAAAGCTATGCACTTAGAACTCTTCCGATATAGTGTATCAGGCTATCATTCAGAACTATTAATGGATGCAACCAAGTTTGGAGACATTTTGAGAAATAACAGCCATAATGTATTTTTTCTCAATCATTATAGAGAGACACGCATGTGAATCACTGATAATTTCCCACTGTCTGCATACCACCGAGTGGTGCTCAATCTCGGGAACCTTCACCAAGTCACAGCGCCCCCACGTGACGAGTTTGGGGCTTAAGAAAGTCATGCGAGTTGCTGACAGAAAGCTTTTCATAGTTAAGCTAAAAATGCTGTTTTGTGAAGTCTAGAAATTGTCAAACATTAAGCTTGCATTTGTTTACAAACCAGTGTTTTGATGTTTCTGAATGCATACAAAATTATATATTCGACAGATTCGATTGTTATGTTCTGCTTGAGTAAAGAAATTAAAAATACGAATATTCTAAAATATAGTACATAATAGTTAAAGGGGTGCACTTTTTGAAACCTTCCCGATGAAAAGTGTGTTGGTATCATTCAGTGCTGATTTCAATGGAGACAAGCAAGTTTGGTGAGAGTTTGAGACACAATGGGTTGTTTATTTCCAGGAAGACACGCATGTAAATCATTGATATACACTTTTACCCTTTATATGAACACATGTCTTTCAACTTGTTATGATTAATACACTGATCATGTTACAAGAAACTGAGCTCTAAATACTTCAAGATGCAAACAATTTTAAAGTATACCCAACACTGACAACCTAAATTGGTCAGCATGACTAACTTTAAGTTAGTCCAGCTCAGATGGTGCCCGTTTTGACTGACGTAAAGCTAGTCACGACAACCATATGTGACTAGCATTACCTTATGCAGGACTAACTTGCATTACTAACATCAACATTAGTTATCATTGACCAAACAGCTTATCTAGCTGGAGGTTAATCATGCATGACTAACGTAGGCTAGTTGCATGACTAGTTTATGATTAAGTTTAATTAGTTAGTCCAGATGGTGCCCATTTTGACTAACATAAGCGTTAGTCATGCAATTCAAAGCTAGGTTTGACTAGCATGGTCAAACTAGTCAAACTGTTATGACTAACTTGCATGACTAACAAGCTGGAAGAGGTGGAGATGTACAACAACAAGCTTTTAAGCTTAATCCACGCTGTATAGCTAATCCGTCAATAATGTAGCTCTAGAGAGGTTAAAGAGTGACATACAAATAGTAGTACAAAATGGTGATATTTATGAGGTCAAACGACGGCACGATGTTTCACATGTCTGACCGAGCTCAGCCTGACTAACTTAATCTAGTCAATCCAGCTTGACCTACTTGAACATGTTGAAGTTAATCAAGCTCTTTTGTACCATCAAGCTAGTCATACACCTCATTACACGTTAGTCATACATGCCTGAATAGTTTAGCAACGTATATAAGCTAGTAATGCAGTCTCAGTGACTAGCTTGACAGGTGGGGTTGAATAACGTAATATTAGTCATTATCATGTAGATGACAGTAATCCAGTAATTTCATTTGTTAAGAGCCAATTAATATTTGCCTGTATTACCTGAATCAAACAGGAGATACGGTACCTTGTTACCTTTTTGACAAAACATCTTATACAAGGCTATATATCCTACAGTGTGTACTAATAGCTACACACTGGGCACATCAGGGTGCTGCATAGACCTAGTGGGGATTTCAATGATCACTGTTGATTCAAAATGGCAGTGGCGCACAGGGTCAAGATATTATTTCTTAAGCTTTCCTATTTGACTGAGTATTGACCAACCATGTTTGTGTACTGATGAGCCTAGACTTAAGCTAGGCCTGAATTTCATTAAGCTTAAAGAACTGTACCTAATATGGCAACTGAGATGGGTGCTGTAAAGTTTAATATTTTTGTATTTTGCTAAAGGGATTTCAGAATTTGATTTTGAAGCCTTCTATTTGATTTTGCTGCCTTGAATTTTTATGCAAATTATGGGATTATGCAAATGAGATATGCATCTTGCTTTTAAAGACTGACGTCCTCAGAAGTGCACCAGTTTCAATTATGTTCTTTGTTTACCTTTTTAAAAAGTTTTGTATCCACAAAACTACATGATAAATTCGTTATCCCCTGTTTTTTTCTACGTAAAACGGACGATATCTATGATTTGGTGATATGTATCACATTCAGCATGCGGCCTCATGTGATACAACACCAAACCATAGATATCTTACCGTATTACGTAAAAAAACAGGGGATAACTAATAGTCCTGCATGACTAGCCTCTCTGACTATTTTAAAGTTAGTCATGCAACTGCATGACTAGTTTGTGTTTTCAGTGAAGTAGTTTTTGCACGAAATAGAATTTCGAAAAAAATAACTTGTATTTGATTGCAAACCAGTGTTTTGATGTTTCTGAATGCATACAAAATACCTGCAAAATATCTTCGACGGATTCGATTGTAATGTTTCGCTTGAGTAAAACATTTAAAAATACGAATATTCTAACATATTGTTACATAACAGTTATAGGGATGCACTGTTTGAAATCTCCCCGAAGAAAAGTGTGTTGTTATCATTCAGCGCTGGTATTTGTGGATGCAAGCAAGTTTAGCGACATTTTGAGACATAATAGCCCTGGGGTATTTCTTTCTTAACCATTATAGGAAGACACGTATGTGAATCATTGATACCTTTACCCTATATCTCTACATGTGTCCTCCAACTGGTTGAAGTAAATTACATTGATCATACTACAAGAAATGGAGCTCTAAATACTTCAAAATGCAAATATTCAAAAATATGCAAGTAGTTTTCACACAAAATAGAATTGTGTCGTAAATAATTTAGGGTGTTGGATTTAACGTATATATAAGATAACTTGCATCTGTTTACAAACCAGTGTCTTGATGGTTTTTGAATGCATACAAAATATATTCGGCGGATTCGATTGTAATGTTCCGCTTGAGTAAAGCAATTAAAAATACGAATATTCTTAAATATTGTTACATAATAGACAAAGGGATGTACTTTTTGAAATATCCCCGAAGAAAAGTGTGTTGTTATCATTCAGCGCTGGTATTTGTGGATGCAAGCAAGTTTAGCGACATTTTGAGAAATAAATAGCCTTGGTGTATTTCTTTCTTAACCATTATAGGAAGACACGCGTGTGAATCATTGATACCTTTACCCTATATCTCTATATGTGTCTTCCAAATGGTTGAAGCTAATTACATTGATCATATTACAAGAAATTGAGCTCTAAATACTTCAAGATGCAAACTATTCAAAAATATGCAAGTAGTTTTTACACAAAATAAAATTGTGTCGGACATACTTTAAGGTATGGATTTAACGTATTTGTATAAAATAACTACTATCTGTTTGCAAATCAGTGTTTTTATGGTTCTGAATGCATACAAAATATCTTAGGTAGATTCGATTGTATTTTAAAAATTAAAAATACGAATACGCACTTTTTGAAATCTCCCGAAGAAAAGTGTGTTGGTATCATTCAGCGCTGGATGCGAGAAAGTTTAGCGACAATCTGAGACATAATAGCCCTGGGGTATTTCTATCTAACCATTGTAGGAAGACACGCATGTGAATCATTGATACCTTTACCCTATATCTCTACATGTGTCGGTCAACTAATTACACTGATCATGTTACAAGAAATTGAGCCCTTAGTGCTTCGAGATGCAAACAATTCAATAATATCCACACCGTTTTTCTCCCAAACAGAAATATATAAGACAATTTTTTTATCAAATTTAGGTGTGGATTTCACCAATGTGTAATATTACTTCATACGTTGAATCTGGCAGAAAAACTGCATACAAAAAGTTGTTTCAATGTTTCCGAATACATACACTTACATAACATCACGAGGGAAATATTTACCTAAACCAGGAGTAAACGGGCAAACTGCTTTATTGGGACTTGAAAATTGAGATTGACATTTGTAACATCATCCTATATGCAAATCGATAAGCAAAATACTCTGAAGATACTTACGATGGTGTAAATGGTGTCCTATAAGGTTCCTCCTTTTGATACTGTATGCTGTATCACGTATGTTCATGGCCAAACATAAAATGTGACCGTCCATCTCAAACGAGCCGTAAATGCAACAATGTATATGTATATTTTGAGGACAATCAACAGAATACATGTATATAGGGCCTACTGATGTTTGAACGCGTTTATCTCAGTTGTACATTTTACTCAAAGACAACCTTTTACGGACGATAACATTGAGGTGTCATTTTAATCATTATAACATGGTCTTTGCAAATATTCAAAAAAGTGAAAATGGCAAGAGGTTGCATTTACGGCTCGTTTGGGATGGCCGGATTCAATTGATATGTTTATGGAAACATACGTTGAAAGTATGTTCTTTAATGTACTATTGACTCTGAACATGCTGAAGGTGTACCCAACGTTTTGACAATTGATACGATATATTAAATTATCATGAAAATGGTATCAGTAGCACGTGCCCCCCCCCCCCAGTTTGGTGAGTCAGTCGGAGGAAAAGACCCATTCGGGGATCTTGACACTAAAAATATAGAAAAGAAAGACGAATAAAGGAAAAAAAAAGGAAAGAGGAGAAAAATATTTTTAAAATATTTTTGAAATCATTTGAAAAACTTGCTGTGCTCTAGTTGATCCTTGAATTTCCATTAGTTTTTGATAATTTAAATACATGTGAAAAAGCAAAATATTTGCGTGCTTCGCGCGAATTTTCAGGTATTATGTCAGTCAATATTCAGCCAAAATTTTGCGCTAATTGTAAGATTTTTAAACAATTTTTTAGCTGAATGACAATTTTTTTTTGAGCGCTACGCGCACATTTTCAACGTTTTTAACCTTCCGCCGCCACTGGTCATTCGGGGGAAACTGATGGTTGTGCCCCACCACTCAAAAAATCCTGGGCACGCCACTGGTTGGTACCTTTCCCCTTGCCAAATATTAAACTTTAAAGGAGAATAATGTTATCCTTGGGATATCATCTTTGCCACTTTCCCGGATTATTTTACTCATCTCACTTAACAATCGTGTAGTGTCCCTGGGTGAAAGTATTTTTGTTGATGCATATCACCAGGAATATGCTCCAAATTAAAATTAATTATGCCACATTCCTTACATTTTTCCCCCAAAAAAACCTGTTTTCTTGCTTATAATTCGAGTATTCTACTATAATTCGAGTATTCTACTCAACTGTTTCTGTCTTGGTTATAGTTTAGTTCTGATGAAACACAATGTTGGGCACCCAGGAGATTATTTTCTATGTTTTGGGGCCCAATGAATCAGTGTAGATATTGTTTCTGACTGAATACTAGAAGCTACTAGAGATATGACCTGCAAATTTAACACAGCTTTGTTCAATTTTATTTTCAGAGTTTGGGGACATTTTAATGGAGATCTTTGTCTATGACTTCCGCACAACAATGTGCATGCTTTTGTTGAGCTCAGAAAGCAGGGTGTAGTTTTTTCAGAGTTTAGGGACATTTTAATGAAGATATTTGTCTGTGACTTCCGAGCACAGAAATCAGGGTGTAGTTTCACTCTCGTACAGAAAACTAATTGCAAGCAAGATATGACGAGCCTACAAGATAAAATGTACACTCTAGATTCGGGTGGATTTTCAACAACCCACCTTATCTTATTACACAGGAGGGTTCCTTTGCTGATTTGTGATGAACCCACAGTTGATATTCAAATTAACGCGTCACGCACGGCATAGCGTTCACGTAAGTACGTTTATGCGATACGAATAGAAGGCGCAGTAATTGAGTACATGTAAAGCCCGGTGATTGGGAACATTTGAAAACGGCAAAGTAACAACACTCAGAAACTAGCATTTTGCTTCAGATCCTGCTAAATATATCTTTTAAACTGAAAACATTTAAAATTCAATTTCATTCTATACGATTTCAGAAAGATTTTCGTTCTTGAAAGGTATTCAAACACGTTGCAAAGTTGTTCATAAAAAATTAACGACTCTGTATCCGATGCGTCGGCGTATTTTGATCACGCTTTGATGTAATTCGCTGTTGACATGATGTCATAATCGGATTAATTTATATGGTAACTGGACCATTGTATTCGTTTTCCTCGTGTGTATATTATGGACCGGTTGCCGCATACGTCCAAACTATACACACAGCTAACAGCGAATCTCGCATAATTTTTTGCGCTTGAGTGCTTTTTGAGTGGGTCATTGCACACCATATTTTCAAGGTCATTGTTTAAAAGAGGAGGTGTGTGTTTGAGGCGGGGGTATACTTTTAGTTCCCAGTTTCAAACAAATATAGATGTTTTTAAACAATGTCCGAATAAAAAAAAATGGTGCTGTGATGGCATGATTGAACTGAGACTTGTATTTTAGTCTCATATTCAAATAGGTGAAGGGACCATGCGCCTTCAGAATGAGCAATGTCCGAAGGATATTTACTTCTTAACTATATAAAATAACACACACAAACACTTTATACGTTATATTCAATTAGCTCGTTGTTTATTTATTTTTTCTTCTCATTTTCTCTTTTACGTTCAGCATAATTATTATTAACAGCTCATGGTGCCGGGGCATTATAAGCAAACCAAACAAGTAATGGTCGATTGTTACTGAAGCCTGACTGTGTATTTCGTGCTGATGCTTGCAAATCTGACAATTGATACATTTATTTTGGTTAAGGTTGCCGAATTTGGAAGCATTAACAAAAAGGCGGGTCATGTGTCAAATTAATTGGTATGCTCATTTTTGTACACTGATAAATGTTTGCCACCTAAATATTAATGTATCACAATTCTTTGTAACTGGATTTTGCATATTTGTCTGCAACAGTATTATATAAATTATTATAATTACTAATTCCACTCAAGGTCCAAGGATCAAACGATAAATCAAGTTGACTTTGTCAATTCACTCACAGATGCTAAATTGACCGATACAGCCGAGTTCAACTTGTTTATAGTGCATAACAGTTGTATGTTATCAATGAATTTTGTAAACGATTTTATTAACCAATCACTGATTCTATTCCCTAGAGTCTATAAATATAGGTAATCGCCACTGGAAAGTGTGCAATCCGTAACAATTCTTTTGTGTATACAAAAGTGAAAGCAAAAGCAAGAAACCCTGGCTTTTTTAGTTTGCTTTGGCTCATAGAGGACAACAGAGTACCATCTACATTGATGGGGTAAAACCAAATCGGTACTTTTGTCATTAACGATTTTGTAAACTACTGAAAACTATAATTTTGGTTTTAATAATATATTTCACAACTGATTTGAACTGAGGTATTGCATTCACTACTAAAATATTATGAAAAACTTCGTTTCAAATAAATCACAACCAATAATATTTGTGACCAGTCTGAAAATCGTCTGCATTGAAATATTTTGTCTACGATTGAAGCAATTAATTACCCTACCACCCGGTACTTGGACAAATACATCACTTACTAAATACAGAAAATCCTTCAAAATAATCACTTAAAATTTTATCCTTTTTTTAAAGTTTTTCAAAGAACATTTTAGTTTTACATTGTTTTAGGAAGTTAATTTAGGAAATATTATCTTCCTATTGATGTTCTTGTTATCCCCAATCGCAATTTGTTTATTTGTAACATATCACATTATAAGAACCTTAATGATCTTATTGTCAAGGATAGACAACTTCCGTATGTCCCATAATACTTCTTGAAATTACCGTAAATCCGGGATATTAGAAGAATTGAAGTTAGGTAAAATTTTTAAAGAGACAAACACGATTTATTTTCTTTGAACTTCTTTATTTTTTGTGGCACATGTTAGCCCTCTGAGTCTTCATACATTCAGTTGAGTCACATTCTGCCCAAAATTTTCCGAAATAGACCTACAAGTATATAAGTGCCAATTTATAAGCTTTCCCCCATCACATACTCTTTTAATGTTGAACGTTAAAACATAATGAACCTTTAGCAATGATACATTTTAACATCAGCTGCTATAATTGTATTTATGACTTTTGTACTCTTTTTGTAAAGCGTTTGATTACATGATAACATCATTATAAATGTCTACATAACATATATTATCATATTCAACATTGTGTATAAATGTACACGAATTGGTTGATATCCCAATAACACCAACAATGCTGGTGTTTTTGCAATTGTAATATTTAACATTTTGGCATCATTTGGTAATTACTTGATCGCCAGGCACACTATACTTACGATTGAGCGACCTACGTACCCTAGGTAATTAAATACTCAGACAAGGGTATCCGGATGTAGCATGCACCAGTAAGGGCCAAATGATAGTTGGCTTTTTCCTACCAATCATTTGGTCGTGACGTCACCAAATATTTGCCATCGAATTTAAACTATGAACGGGTAACAAACATTTGGTCTAATGTATATGGCAATTCAATAACATGCGCAAAAGTTTTATTTGGTCTTAACTCGGTGTTGAAGTTATTTTGTTTGGAGTCACTCGTCATTTTGACATCACGACCAAATGTTTGGTAGTAAAAATTTTGTTTGGAGGCCGACTATGATTTCGCCCTATCGGCACTCGTTTGAAGCGACCATGATTGTGATTTTCTGGAGTAGTAAACAAATATGTCAGGAAGGTTATACGGAATACTTTGTTTTACTAGTAAACTTCAAATAATGATCAAAGTTTTTAGATTTATAACTGAAATGTAATCTCCACATATGATTGGACCCCTAGTTTCTAAAATAGCCGATGATCACGTGATTAATTGACCCTCTAACGTCAGCGGAGGCGGCTCTTTTGTCCTTCGATTAATCAAATGAGCATTTTTATCTCATTTTGCTGAGTCAAAGTATACAATTTCAAAGTCAATTGTTTTATTCACACAATCAGTCATGTCCTTCAATACGGCAGATGAATCTTGTCTTGTTGTTGTTGTCGCAAAAGTTAGTGTGCCCATCCAGTAGTTTATAACTCAAAATTCCATAAGATAAAACTGTATCTTTAAAGATAGATAAGTTACAATCTTTCAACCTGTTCAATGTAATTTTCAAAAAATGTACACATCAAAGCAAGAATCACTCATCATTTCAATCTTGAAATCAGACATCGTTGAAGTCAGAAAGTAGCACCTACGGGGAAGATTGTATTATAACAGTCATATAACAATTAAGGTGCAGTATTTTATCTTTTCAATTGATTTTGAATGGGAGAAATTTGGCAAACAGACACAATCCTGCACCCATATAACATTTTGTATAACAAGACCACCAGCTTGTTTCAGAGTATACTCGTTTCAATTTTTTCATTAGGCTTCACCCTCGTCTGAGTAGACCACGCTATACTTATCTTTCCGAAATTCCAATTACAGTAGTTTGGAATAGATTTCGACAAAGAACTGAACCAGGATCCTGCAATCGAGAAATGGAGACCATTGAACAAGATCACACTGTTTTAACTACAGTTTATAAAAATTATAGGTACATGTATTATAGACCTTGGCCCATCTATATCTTCGAAGGTGACGTCATCATGCCAAACATTGGTGGAGATATAAAACACCCTCCTTTCACGTAACGTAAAACGTTCACGTGATCTATCGTCTATGATTGGTCCAAAGCGAATCACATGATTCTTACTTGGACGCAGTGCCGTAGCCAGACATTTTCATCAAGGGGGGCAAGGCGGGGCAAAGATATTTTGAAGGGGGGGGG
>JXSR01S030080.1:1221-22398 GCA_000969725.1 Ophiothrix spiculata | reverse complement strand
CTGTTGACTGTTTGCAGATGTTTCTGTCCGTCCTGTGCTCAAAACTGAAGAATGAAAAGGTCACAGGTGGAAAAGGAAAACTTTGAAGTAATCTATTAAAAGATTTTTTATATCGATAAATGAATTATTATTATTATAGTGTGAAGATCAATGCTTTTATTTTTTCTACCACGAGAGGAATGGTCTTTTAAAATTGATAAGCCTTCCTACTGTATAACTACATGTATGTATTGAATTTTAAAGATGCATATTAAAACGTATTATATAAAGTATGAAAATATCCTTCCTAGAACCAGGCTCTTTGATCTTACACACATCCTCCCCATATATCAAACTGATAAACGTTAATCTTTCTTATGTCTAAAAAAAAGATATCAAAATAATAGTATATTGGAATTTTTGTTCAATATACTTAACCTTCAAATCCAATGTCAAATTTACTATCATGAATTGTTCAACAAATAAATACACCGCTTGAATGTGTTACATAGCTACAGACATTTTGATAAATGAACTGGTTTGTTCCATCGAACACAATTAACTTCAACTTCACAATGAATTACTCTTTTTACCACCGTGGTAAAATTTTATCCTGACTGTTTCGTTTTTTCAACACAAAAGAGACTTAATAAAGGTTTCGACCTTGTAGAGCTACAAGAGATAACACATTATCGACATCTATTGAATTATGCCTCAGCATTACTGGAATCTAGGCTAGTATCATTAATAAAGGTTTCGACCTTGTAGAGCTACAAGAGATAACACATTATCGACATCTATTGAATTATGCCTCAGCATTACGATGCAGGAATAAACAGAACCCTGTCTTTATTCCTCACTCACGTTTAAGCACTACAAAACGGAAGCAGCAAATCGTGATGTTGAATTTCATCTGATTAAATGCACAACGTAGTGGAGTTAACCTTGACAGTTAGAAATAACGAGTTCATTCTGGTTTATAGTATCAGAAGAACGTGTTTCAAATAAGAAATATCAATTATGAGAGGTAATTCAGCAGTGTCATGCAATCCCTTTACAGTAAACATGTTATTTGTTAAAATGATGATGCTTATGCCAGAAGATATGTCAGATTGTAATTAACAGAGGATGCAGGTTAAACTGTGCATCTTGGTTTTTTTCGTACTCAAAACATTGTTTTGCATACTGCAATACTACATTACATGTTCACTTCTCATATTGTTTTCATTTTAATAGAATCAGTAAAAGGTGAAATAAATGGGGTTTTGTTACTTTCCGCTCTCAGAATGATAATTTTATTTCAGACATCACTTACACTGAAGTCATTGTTCTGAACCCTGTGAGTAGTTTCAAACCTGTTTGTCAACCAAAAAACCTGTTTTCTTCTTAATAAACATTTCTCAAAAGACTTCAGCTGTAAGAAGATATTACAATAATTACAGTCTATTTGCTAAATGTCTATCAAATGGCAGCGAAATAGCACTAACTAATTATTGACGACTGTATACAGCATCAATTAACATCCAACACCCTTTTTAATGTATTATCGGTCCTTGAAGAAAGTGTAAATAATTCATCTTGTCTGACTTGTACAATGAGAGTGAAGTTAATTAGAATCTAATTTGAAGGCAAAAAAGAAGAGTATTCATTTCAACACAACCATAGTAAAAGACACAATCAGAGCATGTTGAAGACTAATATATCTTAGAAGATGTATAACAACAAAAAGAAAGCAATGTTTTGGGACGGTGTAATGAACTACAGCGTCCGTGTGACTGAGTGTTCTAGTTACTATTCAATTGTGTAGAACGTACTTGTACATGTGCAATCAATAAATCATTGATTGCGACTTATTCTGTGTAGTTCAATTAGACCCGGACTCCTGGTTATGGGAGACACTCAGTCTTATTACGACGGTATTTGATGAAAGTCAAGAAATGTACATTATATTAATGAAGGTCGAAATATGCAAAAATAACATAAGAATAAATTTCATTTCAGGAAACGCAGGTTTAACTAAAATGAAAGAACACAGAATTACTAGAATTGAAATTACTTTCGTACTTTTTCTATTGTTTTTACTTCACAAAAAAGTTAGACCTACCTCACCCTTGAATACATATACCTACTAATTAAAATTTCAGTTCTATGTCATTTCCAATATAAGTGACAAACACTTACTAGAAATATTTCGACTGCTGTCAAGTGTCTTGACCACTGTCATAGTGTGATCAAGAACTCTGACAGGAGTCGAAATATTTCTAGTAAGTGCTTTTTACTTATATGGGATTTGACATAGAACTGATGAACAATCCTGATATAGCTAATACAGAATGTATATACCTACTATCTATCGCTATCTTTTTATTTATATATTAAACGTTCGATCATCTTGATAAAGATTGTTAAATCAGCAGCGTCTTTGGAACTCCATATGTCTTAACTATCGTAAGCTCGTACAATATTTTAGAATTTAAAAATGTTCTTGGGGTGACTCACGTGCTGCTTTCAAATCCGGAGAGGAAAACAATCTCTGGTTTGTCAATTGGATACTGAGCATATTGCATCAATCGTAAAGTATTTTTAGATGATTTGAAAAGTCATAACGTCTGTCTGTTGACTGTTTGCAGATGTTTCTGTCCGTCCTTGTATAGTGCAAACAAAATCAACGCTGAGTAAATTTACTTAGTATTGCTCTGCAATATAGAAATTATCACTCAGATTTTATGTCATTTGAAAATACGTTTAATCATTATGACATAATTAACCTATTTTTTTCATCTATGAAATCTGACACGAATAATTGCTATGGTTCACTTTTTGTTTTCATTTTTGATAAAATTGTTTTATTCAAGGGGTTAGATTTTGTTTTGTATTTAAGTATGTTATTTGTTTAAATGTAGAGGCAATATGAAATTTCAAGACTCAAGACTCACCAGGTATAAATATATGCAGCGCCCCAAGAAGGAGTATTCGCGCAGGGGACCAACGGCTTAACGTGACCTCCGAACCACGGAGCAGTTACAGTAAAGTTTCTTGCCCAAGGAAACAAGGAGACGCAAACCACTGGGCCCGGGGCTCGAACCCACAACCTCTGTATAAAAAGAATATAGTAATATTGGTGTTTCAGTAAACTGTTGTGAATATCAAAACTTTGATGAAAACCGTAGGTCACATTATATTTTCTCACAATGCGCCATGCACGCCGAATAGGCATATCTATAGTGATCAAAAAGCAGAGGTTTAAACATGTCAAAAAATCTTTTACAAGAATTTATCATACCTTAGAGCTTTCGTTGTGGAATGTCATTTTTGTTTTTTCTCCCAACTATCATTCGACTATGAAATACAATGTTGCGACACATTATTCAGGTTTCCATTATTTTTGCTGTCTATATAGATTTGGCTTTGTATTTGTATATGATGAAAAAGTTCATACGTATATATACAAAAGAAAAATATTTCAATGAATATAAAGCCAATCGAACTGTGAAATTAGAAATCAACTTATTTTGATCAAATTGTGAGATTCTTTATATGGAAGGATTTTATTAAAGAAGATACTAATAGCTAATCGAGGACTATCTCGCTAATGACAATGCTAAATTGTGTGTAAAGATGTTTCATTTAATTGGTAAAATGATTGTTATGGTTTATGTCTACATTAATGCATTGTTTTAGCCCATTACGCGTGACATCAATAATTTTTGATCGTGATTAATGGCGCTTTTAAAGTACATTGATCTGAGCACTTTTAAAGTCTTTTTAGATTTCTGATTTCATGCCGCTAATTTATTTAAAGCTGGTCGGTGCAGTTATGTTTTGTTATTAAAAGTTTATCAAACAGATGATGTTTAACTTTCAAAGTTTGCCTTTTGATTAGGAAGAATTTAATTGAATTAACTGTTAAAATGTTGTGATACTGACTTTAAAATAGTTAAATAATTGCTCATTTAAACTCATTATTGCTCTCGTGTGCTATATTCGGCACTTTAATTTTCATTAAATGTTACAAAACGAAAGTAGGTATTCGTGATGTCGAATTCCGTCTGTTTATTTCCATATAAGACCGTCCATCCCAAACGAGCCGTAAATGCAGCCTCTTGCCATTTTCACTTTTTTTTAATATTTGCAAAGATCATGTTATATAAGGATTAAATTGACACCTCAATTAACTTCACTCCATTTTCAGAAGTCAAGTTATGTTCTGTCAAAGTTGTCAGGGAAAATGTGTAACTAAGATAAACGCTTTCAAAGATCAGTATGCCCTATATTTTATGTTGATTGTTCACAAAATATACAATTTCATATTTCCGATCATTTTCTTGAAATGTTTCTTTGCTAGTGTTTTGCAGTAAGCACAAGGTCAAAAATCATTTTCGGCAAATTACGACCTTGACTTGTATTTTCACCTGTAGCGCAAAAATGAAGTTAACTGGGGAAGCGGGTTAGCGTAGCGGCACTTCCCTCGCTTTGCACCAATGAGTTTCGGGTGTCTTGGGTTCGATTCCTGGCCCTGGCGCTGTATGTGCATTTGGTTTACAGTCCATACTCGCTTCCGTAGGGTTTTCTCCGGGTACTCCGGTCTTCCTCCTGCATTTAAAACTGTCACTAGATTTGTCCATCTGAGTCTGCCCCCAGCCAGGTTATGGGAAGCTGCACAAAGGGTGCATATTACAGCCGAAGCACCGATAGAATGTGCTCTACGGAAGCACTTCTAAGTGAAGTGAAATGGATGTGACGATTTACCTGCAGCGAATCATGAGCGCTTTGTATCTTCGGTAAAAGGCTCTATAAAAATGCCATTATTATTATTATTATTATTATTATAACTGCATTTTGTTTGAGATGGACGGTCAAATATAAAACATCTAGATCTAATAATTAACAAATATATTTGCGCATTAGAGTAGATCTGTCTATCTGTGTATCAATCGTCTTAGAAACTTTTCAGTAAAATGTCATAAGTTACTTCACAACAGTGAGCCGTTTATCAAATGAACAACGCAGTGGAGTTAACATTGACAGTTAGAAATAACGATTTCATTCTGGTTTATAGTATCAGAAGAACGTGTTTCAAATAAGAAATATCAATTATGAGAGGTAATTCAGCAGTGTCATGCAATCCCTTTACAGTAAACATGTTATATTTTATGTAGTAATGTTAATGCAAGATTTTACTGAACAAATGATGCAGTTATTTACGAATATTTCAAGAATACAATTATATTGTAGTGACGGTGAAGGGGTTCGTGAGCAAAGTGTAAAAGAAAAAATATTAAAACATAAAGGCTATTACTCGAACAAACAAACTAAACTGAACAAAAACGACTTTAACCAACGCTTATGACATACATGTCATTATTGTTTTCACTAAACGAGATGATTAAAGTGCAAACTCAAATATGTCTTAAATATACCTTTGGGAAAGTCTACTCCTGGTAATATTGTCGGATGCGAGTTAGCAGACAATAACACTAAATTGGCTCTTTTAATAGCATGGTTCTGTGATTAATTCTGCCTCCTAATTATGGATATTGTTCCCGGAGGATTTTGTTGACCTGGTAGAATGGCGGGCTTACAATTCCGTCTTACATCACCGAAATATAACCGTAAGAACGGCAATGATTATTATTTAAAGGGGATATTTCCATTTTCAGACGTATAATTCCCTTTTTCTGATGTTTTCAAAAGTCAACACCATTATTTAGTAAATTGACTCCACGGATATATAATGGCTGCTTGCAACATCATATTGAAGATCGTAACATCTTTTCAGTACTACAGTTATTGTTTTACTGTTTGTCAGTAACACAAAACCATATTCTCAAGTTTGGAGCGTGTTATTGCGTCTATTTTCTCACTTCGCCCTTAATTAAATATCAAAGATTTTAATCTCAGTCACTTTATTGCATCCAGATATGTCCATGCAAAAGATTTCAATGTCTGTGCTCAAAACTGAAGAATGAAAAGGTCACAGGTGGAAAAGGAAAACTTTGAAGTAATCTATTAAAAGATTTTTTATATCGATAAATGAATTATTATTATTATAGTGTGAAGATCAATGCTTTTATTTTTTCTACCACGAGAGGAATGGTCTTTTAAAATTGATAAGCCTTCCTACTGTATAACTATGTATTAAATTTTAAAGATGCATATTAAAACGTATTATATAAAGTATGAAAATACCTTCCTAGAACAAGGCTCTTTGATCTTACACATACCCTCCCCATATATCAAACTAATAAACGTTAATCTTTCTTATGTCTAAAAAGATATCAAAATAATAGTATATTGGAATTTTGGATAAATAGGCTATAATTTTATACTATATTTCTTTCAGAGAAACAACTCAGCGGTATGACAAATTTCCCATTTAATACTAATTTTGTTTTGCATCTAGCATTGTATCACAATTCCATTTATGTTCAATATACTTAACCTTCAAATCCAATGTCAAATTTACTATGCCTTGTTCAACAAATAAATACACCGCTTGAATTTGTTACTCAGTTACAGACATTTTGATAAATGAAATGGTTTGTTCCATCGAACACAATTAACTTCAACTTCATAATGAATTGTTCTTTTTACCACCGTGGTATAATTTCATCCTGACTGCTTCGTTTTTTCAAAACAAAAGAGACTTTTAAAGTTTCGACCTTGTAGAGCTACAAGAGATAACACATTATCGACATCTATTGAATTATGCCTCAGCTGCACGATGCAGGAATAAACAGAACCCCGTCTTTATTCCTCACTCACGTTTAAGCACTACAAAACGGAAGCAGCAATTCGTGATGTTGAATTTCATCTGATTACTTCAATATAAAACATTTAGATCTTATCCAGTAATTAATAAAATATATTCAGATTTAGAGAAGATCTATCCCTTTGAGTTTCCATCATCTTAGAAAGTCTACTTATTCAGTGAAATGCCACAAGGCAATTCAGTTCACAACCTGGGCTGTTTATTAAATGCACAGCGCAGTGAAGTTAACCTTGATAGTTAGAAATAACGAGTTCATTCTGGTTTATAATATTAGAAGAACGTGTTTCAAATAAGAAATATCAATTATGAGAGGTAATTCAGCAATGTCATGCAATCTCTTTACATTAAACATGTTATTTGTTAAAATGATGATGCTTATGCCAGAAGATATGTCAGATTGTAATTAACAAAGGATGCAGGCTAATTGTGAATCTTGTTTTTAATATATATGCGGAATGCTCAAATCATGGTTTTGCATACTATAATTGCTCTTTTCATACGATATTGTTTTCTTTTTAATAGTATCAATAAAAAAGTAAAATAAACACACTTTTGTTAAACGGGGTTTTGTTAAAATTTGCTCTCAGAAGAATCATATTTCCGTTTTCAACATCACTTACTCAAGCGAGAATCAACGCAATGACACTGATCTGGACCCCGGGAGTAGTTTCAAACCTGTTTGTCAACCTAGGAAAATTAATTAATTAACATCTGACACCCTTTTTAATGTATTATCGGTCCTTGAAGAAAGTGTAAATAATTCATTTTGTCTGACATGTACAATGAGAGTGAAGTTAATTAGAATCTAATTTGAAAGCAAAAAAAGGAGAGTATTCATTCAACACGACCATAGTAATAGACACAATAAGAGCATGATGAAGACTAATAGATCATAGATGTATAACAACAAAAAGAAAGCAATGTTTTGGGGTATTTGATGAAAGTCAAGAAATGTACATTATGTTGATGAAGGTCGAAATATGCAAAAATAACATAAGAATAAATTTTATTTCAGGAAACGCGGGTTTAACTAAAATGAAAGAACACAGAACTCTAGAATTGAAATTACTTTCGTACTTTTTACGTTGTTTTTACTTCACAAAAAAGTTAGTGCTACCACACCCTTGAATACATATGATATACCTACTAATTAAAAATTCAGTTCTATGTCATTTTCCAATATAAGTGACAAGCATTTACTAGAAATATTTCGACTGCTGTCAAGGGTCTTGACCACTGTCATAGAGTGATCAAGAACCCTGACAGGAGTCGAAAAATTTCTAGTAAGTGCTTTTTACTTATATGGGAATTGACACAGAACTGAACTTTTAATAATGTTGATGAACAATCCTGATAAATCTAATACAGAATGTATATACCTACTATCTATCGCTATCTTTTTATATTGTATATATCAAACGTTCGATCATCTTGATAAAGATTGTTAAATCAGCAGCGTCTTTGAAACTCCATATGTCTTAACTATATCGTAAGCTCGTACAATATTTTAAAATTTAAAAATGTTCTTGGAGTGACTCACGTGCTGCTTTCAAATCCGGAGAGGAAAACAATCTCTGGTTTGTCAATTGGATACCACAGTTGGAATCTGAGCATATTGCATCAATCGTAAAGTATTTTTAGATGATTTGAAAAGTCATAACGTCTGTCTGTTGACTGTTTGCAGATGTTTCTGTCCGTCCTTGTATAGTGCAAACAACATCAACGCTGAGTAAATTGACTTAGTATTGCTCTGCAATATAGAAATTATCACTCAGATTTTATGTCATTTGAAAATACATTTAATCATTATGACATAATTAACCTATTTTTTCCATCAATGAAATCTAACACGAATATTTGCTATGGTTCAGTTTTTGTTTTCATTTTTGATAAAATTGTTTTATCCAAGGGATTAGATTTTGTTTTGTAATTAATTATGCTATTTGTTTATTTATTTAAATGTAGAGGCTTACGGTTAACTTCTCATTAATTAAAAGATTAATATGAGATTTCGGAAAGATTGATATGGCGTTAATCACATTATATGTTCTATCAAATATACAATGCACACCCGAATAGCTCTATGAACAAGAGGCTAAGATATGGTTCAAACATGTCAAAAAAATCTTTTACAAGAATTTATCATACCTTAGAGCTTTCGTTGTGGAATGTCATTTTTGTTTTTTCTCCCAAATATCATTCGACTATGAAACATAATGTTGCGAACCATTAGTCAGGTTTACATTATTTTTGCTGTCTATATAGATTTGGCGTTGTATTTTTATATGATGAAAAAGGGAAGTTCATACGTATGTACAAAAGAAAAACATTTCAATGAATATCAAGCCAATCGAACTGTGAAATAAGAAATCAACTTATTTTGTCTAAATTGTGAGATTCTTTATATGGATAGATTTTATTAAAGAAAACGCTAATAGCTGATCGAGGACTATCCCGCTAATGACAATGTTAAATTATGTGTAAAGATATTTCATTTAATTGGTAAAATGACTGTTTTGGTTTATGTCTACATTAATACATTGTTTTAGCCCATTACGCGTGACATCAATAATTTTTGATCGTGATTAATGGCGCTTTAAAAGTACATTGATCTGAGCACATTTAAAGTCTTTTGAGATTTCTGATTTCATGCCGCTAATTTATTTGCAGTTATGTTTTGTTGTTAAAAGTTTATCAAACAGATGATGTTTAACTTTCAAAGGTTGCCTTTTGATTAGGAAGAATTTAATTGAATTAACTGTTAAAATGTTGCGATACTGACTTTAAAATAGTTAAATAATTGCTCATTTAAACTCATTATTGCTCTCGTGAGCTATATTCGGCACTTCAATTTTCATTAAATGTTACAAAAATGTTAAGATAGTGCGGTCTTGTCGAGATGGTTTGTATCCTTACATATGCAACAGAATATGCTATGCTGTGCGTATTCATTAGTGTCACAACATATCAGTGGTATCAAATAGTTAAATTGTGAATCTATTTTAGAGTCAGGTGTAGGATTCTATATATGTTGTGAGTAATGATTTTCAAACAGAAATTCAAGGCACATGCAACTCATCGGTAAAAATGAAAGGTTCAGTTTGACTAAAATTCACTCTCAAGCAATTTACATATTGCAAAATATCACCATTTTTACAAAGATTGTGTACAAACTGCGGTCGTTCATGTCAAGTTAGCCGTAAATGCGACCTTTTGTCAATGCGGCCAAGTCAAGCAAGTTTAGAGATACAATGGAGTTAAACCTGAAAAATAAATGAAAATAATATGATGATTTTTTCACCGTTGGACCATTCATCATTTGAATGGTCCAACTACATCATAGGAGAAAAAGGCATGTTTTCACTAGGATTCGAACCCATGACCTCTGAATTCCCAAGCTAGATACCACTACGGAGCTGCTGCCCGGGCAGCGATTTGGTCCCCATATGCATGTATTCGGACATTTTTGGTCCCCATATGTATTCGGAGCTTTAGTGAGCATTGAGCTTTACATCGCGGTTAGGGTAAAGGTGGTTTCAGACTAGCTGTCGTTGCGGCACACGACGTTAAGCTGAATTCATACTCGAAACGCAATGCGTTGCGTTTCCGATAATTTCCACCGCAAACGGCACCGCAAATGGATTCACACTCGAAACGCAAACGGACTGCGGCAGCCGATGACATGAAAACGCAATGGAAAGTTGAGCTTTCCTCAACTCGATTTGCGTTGCCGCAAGTGGTGTTGCGTTTTGGTATCGATTGATCGGAACTCGGCAAATCTGTTACTGCACATGCTCGGTGCGTCGTGCGTTTGCGTTTGCGTCGAGTCTGAATTCAGCTTTAGGGCACACGACAAAACATTTGCAATTTTGACTTCTCGTACTGTAGCACGACACATTTGCATATTGCCGCAATGGTCTGTCGCAAGATAAGTTGAATTTATTCCAACTCAAAATATTGTGTCGTTGCGACCATCACGACAGGGTAATCGATATATCGGCTTGTCGTACGGTAAGGAGATGCAACAAGGTCGAGTTTGCGCACTTTAAATTTTTGACGTCACGCTGGCCGTACGACCACACGATAGGCAAGTCTGGAACCAGCTTATAGGTGGTTTCGGCACGCTTTTGTGAGATAAAAGCTCTAATATATGCTCCAGGAGCATGTGCTCCTGGAGCATATGCTCCTGGAGCAAATGCTCAAGGAGCATATTGGACTTAGAATATTTTCAGTTGAAATTTATGCTCCTGGAGCATATTTGATTATATTTGATTATATTTGATTCATTATGCTCCAGGAGCATATTGACAAATATGATCCAGGAGCATGTTTGACTTAGAAATAGCTAGAAAAATGATCTTGGAGCTTAGAAATAAGCATGTTGGACTTAGAACATGCTTCAGGAACATAAACGACTTAGAAGCAAGTACTTTGAGTATTTTGAGCATGTTTGTCAAATATGCTCCAGGAGCATTTAAAGTCGAACATGCTCCTGGAGCATATACTTCAACCAAAAATTTTCTAAGTCACATGTGCTCCTGGAGCATATATTAGGGCTATTATCTCATAAAAGCTTTTGGCACACGACGCTGCGGCAGACGACCAAACATTTGCAATTTATAGTTGTCGTATTGCCGCAATGGTCTGTCGCAAGTAAAGTTGAATTTATTCCAACTCAAAATATCGTGTCTGAGATCATCACGACAGGGTTATCGATATACCGGCTACATGTGGTCGTACGGCAATGAGATGCGACAAGGTCGAGTTTGCGCACTTTTTGTACGACCACCGGCAAATATTTTCAAAAGCACTTTTCTTTCTGTCAAATCAGTAAACCAAAATCGGAACTTTTGGTGCAATGACCCCTTCAAGTCCTTAGAATTGACAAGTAGAAATCGCACAGCTGCAGTATAGAATATAAACACGACATTTCGTTATCCTTGTCGTCTATATGAACAGAACAAATACAGATTTTTAAAATATTTATATCGGCAAAAATAGGCAAACGTTTCATTGCATCGTCAAAGCAAACATTATAACAAAAGCAGCACGTGCGCAAAATGCGGGAAAATATTTATATTTTGTTTAAATCGAATTTCATTCAGCGCTATCCTTACACTACACATTAAAAATATATTTTGAAACGATTTGGTAAACGATAAGTTTTATTATGGTGCTGAGTGAATGATGGGTAAACTAGATGTTACAGTATATAGTTTCCTAAACAAGGAAATAATTGTATTTTTTATTATGAAGCAACAATCGACAAAGTTTTGCACATTTTAATAAAGACAAATAATCGTTAAGATCCTAGTCAGACTTCAGCTAATCAGGAAAGAATGTGTCAGCATCAATATCGACTTTCTCATCATTGATACATTGTTGCAACAATTACAGGGAAGACACGGACACAGCCCGACACGAAAATGTATTTTCATACCATTTTGCACCTTCTTTGCAGATCCTCTAGCTTCTGAATTTTCCTTTCAGCTCATATACTTGAACCAATGAAACATACAACATGGCTACTAATCCACTGTAAAAACTCAAATAACAAAATCAATGGGGGTCCTTTAATAAATACCATACATTTTGCTAACCCATATCACCTCTTGGATCTAGCATAGAAATAGCAATCATGTCCATTTACATACCTGATCAAAACAAACTACCTGCAATGCGTGTTTCTTGTACTGTGAATGTCAAGACTACAGCATCTTTTCATCTTCTGTTTTCCTTACATTTAACCTTCGCTCAAATCTTAAGAACACCCTTTTATTTGTTCATTTGTTTGCCCAATTCCTAGTGTTAAGATCTTATTCAATCCTACTGTTTTATTCCCCCACATTTGCCTTTTAATGAAAATGCATTAACAAATAGCTAGCCTCTTCAAAGAAACGACTTTGTAATGCAATATCATAATGTTTGTAAACCCTGAGGACTGTTTATACAATAGCTAGCTAGTACTATAATAGAAGTCATATTTTGATGTATGCTGATAGTATTTTACACCAGTTTGTTCTCCAATACATTGCAAGACTAATGCAATAATGATGTATTACCTTGTCACTTAACATTGGCCTCTTTTTTATTAAACTGTATAGTATTTCATTTTATCTTTGTTATGATCGTTGGAAAAATACTATCGGAAACAAGAATAGGGAGATACAAAATGCAAAATTGATACATTGGTGTATTATTATCATCGTATTGTAAATTAAATTCATGGTGAAACTCATTAAACCTAAGTAGTCTATTGCCATGGACATGATGGAGAGAATTACTCGCACCTCACTTGATTCCAATATTTCTTCTTCCATTTACCTCAAGTAAATTCCTAAGCATTGGTATACGGATGATCAACTGAAAAATATTCCGCCCACCTCTCATAACGACGATTCTCTAGCTTCATCAAGATAATTCTACATGCTAATTCGTTTTTGATATTTAGCAGTTTTTATAATAAATGTTACAGAAACTTTTCCAACATTTTTGTTGAAATTAGTAGTCTCTAGTTTTGCCTTATTTAGGGTGTATTGAATATTTGCAGATTTAGCACTGATAGACGTGCAAGTAAAAAATCATTCAAAAATGCTTTTGTCCTATAATTGTTGACGAAATTTTTAATGATTTCTGCTCATGTAAAATTCAAGGAAATCTTTTGCGATTAAAATCAAATAAAAAGCACCTATTTTTCAGGTAATGGAATGATTTATTGCTTCTTTTGACATAGTAAAAACAATATACTTTGAAAGATCATGTTTGCAAAAAATTTAGTTTATGTATTCGATGGATTTAATTTTTAGTGATCAGTAATCATTTCTATATACCTGTATTAGTTATGTTAGTCATTTATTTGTGTATTTGGTTATTTATTTTATTTATCGTTTTAACTATCAATTTATTGTATATAATTACGAAAGCTTACAAAAATGTTTTCGTTGGTCATATGAAAAGTCTTTATTGAATTTTACATGTTTTAGATCTGAAATTCAAAAAACAATACTTGATGAATTCATTCATTAAAAGGTAATTGGCGATAATTCCTACACTCATCAATAGTTCATTCGATACGGTTATTGATCCACGATAATTAAGAAAAGTTGTTTAAACATCTAACAAGCTATATTTAAGAAGCGAAGGCAAAATGTAAAGGAGGTATAATTGCAGAGGTCAGTTTTATAAACAACAAAGCTAAAATAAATCAACAATTTTGATTTCAGCCACATTGGTTTGCTTTTTCAAAGCGCATACAATTATAATGACTTTTGATAGTGATATAGATACAAACATACAACCGAGATTAAGTGCTTTAAACTAAATTCATTTGTGACACGTATTTAGCGAATTGAAATCAACATCTACACGGATATGTTAGTCATTACAAAACGTTACATATCGTAATTTGACGCTAACCCGTTACAATTCATTAGAAACTAACCTTTGATAATAAACAACCTTTGGTATTATAAGACTCAATTACATTTCACCTTGGTGTTCAATTCACAATTACGCGAGGCTTCGGTGTTAAGCAGAAGTAAATTGGACTATTTAGAACAAGATGCATTAGAGAATACTGACCTGACATACGTGATAATTATCGCTTTACCTAACACGCCTTAGATATGATCGTATTTGCAGTTGATTTATGCATCTAAGTAGGTAATGATTACAACCTTTTTATAGGATTTTCTATATACTATTATTGTTTTCTGCCACAGCTTACTTAAAATTGATGTTCTTGTTGCTCTATTTTGTGCTGTAATGTATTTCGCAGACGACTATCATTAAATTAACATAACCAAATACTACAATTATTCTATTCCTGAAATTATTGCTTATTTTCGTCCCTGAAATCAACTTTAACATTGGTCATAAGTGTTCTATCAAACAGTTTTTAACTACAGCCCTTAATTGTCATTGGCTTATAAAACTTAAAAGCGAGCATTTCTTGCAAAAAACAAATTAGAATTGCTCTTAAATGGACAGTTATACTTTAAGGTTGATTAAAATCATGGTCTGTGTATATCATGTAAAATCGAATTCAGATTAAGGGTCTAATATTCCTAAAATAAACTTTATATACCTAATTCTGTATTTTGAAATACTAGTAAGTGCATCATTTCTTTGTAACTTATACCAGTCAAGTCGCAGAAGTAAATTAGACTATTTAGAACAAGATGCATTAGAGAATACTGACCTGACATACGTGATAATTATCGCTTTACCTAACACGCCTTAGATATGATCATATTTGCAGTTGATTTATGCATCTATGTAGGTAATGATTACAACCTTTTTATAGAATTTTCTATATACTATTATTGTTTTCTGCCACAGCTTACTTCAAATGTATGTTTTTGTTGCTCTATTCTGTGCTGCAATGTTCTTCACAGACGAGTATCATTAAATTAACATAACCAAATACTACAATTATTCTATTCCTGGAATTATTGCTTGTTTTCGTCCCTGAAATCAACTTAAACATTGGTCACAAGTGTTCTATCAAACATGTTTTAATGCAGTCCTTATTTGTCATCTTTTTCCAACAAAACTTATGCTTTGCTTCTACTCAAAGCAATGTTAGCACGTAATTCTATATAAAAAGGAAAAATTAAATTCTTGTTGTGGGATATACTAAATATACTAAAGTAATCGTATGCATATTATTCTATGCTATATGTAAATCATATGCAGACTACGGGCTCCAACATTCCTAAAATAGGATTACACCTTATTCTAATTTCTGACAGTAGCGCTTCAGTGTTTGTCAAATTGACAATGTCGTAACCTGACACGGGCTCATTCCTTTGGTTTATTTGTAAGCTTATCTACTCAATCAGTTTAGTTCCGATTTGCTTCATACACATCAATTTCATGATAGATTTCTTCGATTCGACATATCTGTAATAATTTCATTTCAATTTGACCTAGCTCATCATCGAGATTTTTGCTCAGTCAGTCGTTAAACATGACTTCCCTTTCGTTCTCTTTAACTGGTGTCGTTGATTTGATTGCATATATTACTCTAAAGTGTAGGACACCTACATATCTTCCTCCGTATGTAGGACAAGCTATACTCTCAAAGCGTCGTCGGTTTGCTCATATAATATATCTTCGAAGATTCTAGTTTTAATATGTATATTATTTTATTTGTGTAATCTTATAAGCAGCATTGCTTATAAGTAAGGTACAATTTTACATTCAGGTCTTTTATACACATTGTTGCAATAGCTATAAAAGTGAAATAAACAATTTGTGTTCCTCTGAGATAAACAGGGCTTTCGCTCTTAAAACAAAATGATGCAGAGGCCCAATCCGCATGCTTCAAAAGGCTCATATAATGTCATAAAATAAATCATCTTTATCAGTAGCATAAAAATTTACTTACATTTTATTGGAAAACACTAAATGTTCATATCCACGTTCCCAATTTCCATTTGCTTTTTCCCATTTCAGATAATAAGGGTTCAAAATCAGCTTTATCAGCAGGTCATGTTAAAAAACAAAATCTCGCTACCAACCTTTGCATATATATTGCTATCACAAGTTTTTCTATTATCAATTGTCAGATTGAAATATTAAATTGCTCATTATAAGCTCATTTGCTTAGGACCTAAGCACTGGCTGCTAATATTCCTGTATTCATATACCCGATTCTACATTTTGATGTAAGGGCATCACTTCTTTTTTCACTTATACGGGCTAATTACTTTTGTTTATTTGTAAGTATACTATACTTTTTTTGTTCAATCAGTCTTCAATGTTATTTGTAAGCGTTTTAAAGTTTATGTTACTGGCGTTTGTAATTCTATTTGTCAAAGCTTGTTAGTCTCGTTACAAAATTTTCTTCAAAAAGACCTACTTTCAAAAGATTAAACGAGAAAAGTAAATATATCCAGTTTGTTTACAAGCTTTGTTGTTAATGGCTGTGGAGATTTCTACCAATATGAATAGGTCGGAGATGAAGCGGTGATAGGATTCAGGTGATTAGCTTAATTTCATTCAAAAGAGTGATTTGAAATGACAAGCAAATATGTTTTGGTAATTCAATACCAACATAATAATTAATGTTACCTGCAAATGGATTCTCATTTGCTTTTACTCCAAATAATAGTCATATTACCTAAATAAAGGAAAACAATTCTGTTCTGGGATGTTTATTGAAATTGTCGCCTACATAATATGTAAATCTTATGCAAAAGATAAGCTCTAATATTCCAGAAATAGTTCACATCCCTTATTCTAATTCCTGACTTAAGTGCTCTAGTCTTCGTCAGTGTCGTAACCTGACACGGGCTCATTCCTTTGGTTTATTTGTAAGCTTATCTACTCAATCAGTTTATTTCCGATTTGGTTCATACACATCAATTTCACGATAGATTTTCAGTTGTAACCCATCTCATTGCTCCCATTCTAATATGTTTGTAATAATTTCATCCTAGTTTGACCTACCAATCCCGTTGTCATCGAGATTTTTGCTCAGTCAGTCGTTAAACATGGTTTCCTTTTTGTTCTTTTAAATTGGTGTGATTGATTTGATTGGAGATATTACTCTAAAGTGTAGAACACCCACAGACCTTCATCCGTGTACATCTAGTACAAGCTACTATACTGTTTGTATGTGCTGTAAAGTACATACTTAACGTATTGGTTTTCTGTTATTTTCCTTTCTAAGGCGTACATGGTTTTGTAGTTTGAGAGTAAGTATTATATTATTGTCATTTGTAACATTTTATGAGAAATGTAATTAAACATACAGCTCTTTCAAACACATTCTAAAAATTGGCTATAAGTAAAAAAACATTCGAATTGCTCAGAGATGTACAGGGTTTTAAGCAAATAACGTTCTCTTATATATCAACTGATCAAAAAGTGATTTCAAATATATAGAAAATTTGTCCCTACAGAATGACTTTTGCACAGAAGCATACTAGCTTCTAATGAAGGAAAACTTAATGATTGGAATTTGGAATGTTTATTGGACTCGTCGTCGGAATATACAGATATACATATTATGTAAATCACATGCAGATGGCATACTTTAATATCCCTGAAATAAAATCCATATCTGATTCTAAACTTTGATATTAGTGCTGCAGTTTTTGTCAGTGACACGGTCTAATTCAGGCCTGGTCTAATTAGTTCAATGTATTAGAGGCTTATCTGCTCGATCAGAATAAAATGATTTTACAATTTACAATGCTGTAACTAAACGTTTAAGGTATCTAATCCACGCGTACTGGTACGCACTTATTTTGATTTCGCCAGTGCAGCAACACGCATGCGCAATATACGCAGAATTAGTGTTTTAAGCCAAAAAATGTCACTTTTTCTAATTTGTTTCATTGTTTTAATTGCAAGAACATACTGGTGTGCAAATTATGTGAAAAAATTGACACAAAATTTCAGTGGGAAGTTTTTAAATCAACACTAAATAATGTCACTTTTGCCACATTTCCTATAGACCCCTGTACTAATTTTCCCAAAAAAAACTCAAATATTTGAAAACTAACTCGCATGCAAACACGAGTCCGGTGACCCCTAATTTTTATTTTAAAAATCGGTTCTACATCGATAAAAAATATTATTCATGCCGGTTTTTACTAAAAAAATTAAGTCAGATCTATCATGGACCAGACACCTTAAGCATTTTAACTTTAATGTACCGTATTGGTTTCCGTGTTTCTCTTTGTAAATGCGTTGTTAGTTACCTCAAAATCGTCTTTTAAATATCTATATTTAAAACGTATTAATTTATATGCAGTTCATTTCCAAGAATTGTTGTATTTGACTTCAAAAGTGAAAATTTCTTGTATGCAACCAATTGAAGTGATTTCAGAAGTAACAGTAAGAGGGTTAAGGTATTAATTATAAATAAAAGAGTGATTTAGAATATCGAGCAAATATATATGTCTTGGTAATTACTATCAGGATAAAATGTGGCCTGCACACGAATTTCTTATTTACTCTAAATAATACCTTTCTTATCTACTTCTAGAAGAGGACAAATTCTTGTTCTGAGATAGTTGTTAAAATTGTCGCCTACATAATATGTAAATCATATGCGAAAGATAAGCTCTAATATTCCTAAAATAGGTGGTACCTTATTATTCTAATTTCGACATAAGTGCTTCAGTCTTCGTCAGTGTCGTAATTTGACACGGGCTCATTTCTTTGGTTTATTTGCAAGCTTATCTACTCAATCAGTTTATTTCCGATTTGGTTCATACCAAACAATTTCGTCATAGATTTCTGTTCGTAACCCACTTCCTTTTTCCGATTCCATATCCTAGTTTGACCTATCAATCCCATCGTCATCGAGATTTTTGCTCAGTCATTCGTTAAACACGATTTCCTTTTAACTCTTTAACTGGTGTCATTGATTTGATTGCAGATATTACTCTAAAGTACAGAACACCTACACACATCTTCCTCCGTATGTAGTACGAGCTGTTTGTAAGCGTGGCAAACAAACGTTAAAGCACTTACGGTATTGGTTTACCGTCATTATCCTTGTCTAAGCGTCGCGTCTTGGTTTCTGGGTTTTTTTTAGTTTAAAATTAAATTAAAGAATCATCTCAACAATTTTACATGACTTTGAAAAAAATCAGCGTAGCATACGGTGTTTATTTTGAAACGCTTTTTCAGAAGTTAATGTTGTAACAAATTGGCCCGACTTATGACGTCCTTCAAAGTAGGTAAAAGAGCCCATGTGCTTTTAGAGTTAGAATGTCTCTGATTTCCATCACGATAATTTCAAATATTAACAGGTGACAGGAAATTTTTATATCAGTTTACCACAACGTTTTAAATTGTCTTTCTTTTGTAAGTTTATATCTATTGCAAAACCGATAATACCTTAAGGCCTAGATACATTTTTTACCATTTGTATTATCCAGGCAATTGATTGCATATTGATCTCGAGTTTCAAGACAATATTATCGATCCGCTAAGCTCCAATTGGAATAATAAAAAAACTCACACAGTGGCAAACATTCCAAATGAACATTTTTTATTATTGGAGAAATATTAAGTGGTGAGCAAATCTTTTCTTCAAAATAAAATCCACAGTACCTGTCAAGGACAGATTACAGACTATAATGAAATGACCAATCTAATTGTGGTATTGTTTGAAAACAACGATTATCAATGAAAGTGATGTGAATTATCAAAATACTACATATGAGTAATCATTGCAAATGTACCGTGATGCGAAAAATATTTATTCATTATGAACATTTTGGTAAATGGTTAAACATTTTACACCATGGCAAACATTTTACACCATGAGAAAAAATTAAAATGAAAATGTTGATTCTGAATGAAAATATAACATAGTGGTGAAATGTAACACCATGAGAAAAATTCTGAATGAAAATGACTACAAAATGACAAAGTCTATCTAGCCCTTTAAATATAAATTATCATAATAAGTCAAATTTTTTATATGAAAATCGCATTGTTACATTATATGTAAATACAAATTCACTGGTCAATCAAGTTTTTTCAGCATCATGCTATGTGAGCTAAGTTGTCTAGGTGTGTTGCATTTCAGACACCTCCTGGCAAGACAGCGTCGGCATATGTGGTTTCTTTATTTTAATCAATCTCAGATAATTACATATCTGCATGCAGGTTTACTTAATCTTTATTCACAACTATACTATGTATCCAGTTAGTAAGAGGACGGCAAACTATGGCCGAATTAAATGTCTTGAGTCTATAAGAGCGATGTATTACGATATGATGAAAAAAAGAATCTCTATAATTCAAAGTGCATTAACAAAAACATTATCTGACAAATTCAAACATTTATACATAAGACAAATTCAATATTTAACTGAACGAAAGTAAGTGGGTATCCCAAGTACTCAACAAGAAAGAAAATTTTAAACAGAACTTCGTATGCACCCAAAGCTTTTTCTGTAAGAAACGATAATCTTATACTATTATTGTGCTGCATATATTCGGAGTTTAAGTTCTACCGGTACATTCAAGACTACATATTGTGGTGGCTGTGTAAGCTAGACTAATATGCATAGTTTAGTGGTCTGAACCAATATTGTCCGTATTCAATCTGATATTATAGTAGTAATATTAAGCTCGGTAGAATTCACGTAAGATTAAGGCTACTGTTCTTTTTCGCAAGCGAGATTGTGGAACGCAAGTTTTTGTCTACTTACATGTCAGAATATCACAATATTTGCCGTACATATGGAATAGAGTCTCTAATTTATACTTGAACCTTTACTAGGGATTTCATGTCCATAATCAAGTCAAAATGGCGTCAACAGACCAGTGGCGTAGCTAGAGGGGGGCCGGGGGGGGGGCCGTGGCCCCCCCATTACTGACCTGTCCGTCGGTTAAAAAAAGCGCCCGTCGGTAAAGTTGAGCCGACCGGCCGCAGGCGGGGCGGCGATACA
>JXSR01S030075.1:19602-31798 GCA_000969725.1 Ophiothrix spiculata | reverse complement strand
ATATACTAGCACATAATTATGAGGGGTACTCTGGAAATATGAGCGAAAAAGTCGGGAATTTCAAAATTGAATTTAGAGATCAAAATACAAGACAGTCCACTGAACTTTTGGCAATTAGAATGAGCTGCAAATCGATATTAAAAATACTGATTACTATAATGTACGATCGCAAAATGTGATCAATTAACCCTGATTAATTACATTACCCGGTATAACTGACCTTCAAAACCTGAGTTTCAGTTAAACCCCTATCCATGGATGGGTTTTATGTCATAAAAAACCAACCGAAATTCGACCTTTTTGTTTCCTTTAGAAAGCATTTATTCAAAATCTTCATTCGCGACATTCCGCTCATTTTTGCTAGAGCAACCCACATAATATAAAATATATTTTACCTGTAAAAGTTTTAAGCTTGTTCACATAATTATTCCAAAAGTTGCATTCGTCAGCTCTCAAACCACGCCCTTGAGTTAGATTGACAGCTAGTTCTTTATATTTTAATTCCGGGACTGTGAAAGCTGGCCATGCTCGGTCGTCGTTATACGGCATAGAGAAGTCAGATTCCTTACCGGGGTTCCTGTATATAAGAAACAAGATGATTATAACTGAACTGAATTAGAGATGTTGTAATTGGATACAATTTTAACCACTTTCATTCCAGATCAGTTCGGCAGAACTCACAATTCGGATACGTATCCGAATTTGGATACTCAATATCACAATTCTGGTACCCGTATCCGAATTTGGATTAAAAAACAGCTGAAACGGGATATCAGTTTAAATGAATATTCAGCTTGGCCGCGCACCATACCGGTATGTATAAAAGTCAATAACATTATTATCATTTGTCATCTAAATTCTAACAAAGTATTGGCCAAATTATTTTGCCTTCTGTGATAAGAAGCTATCAGGACATGTTTCGAAGCTGTTCAGCTGGAATTGCACAGATGAAAATGACATTTCCACAGATACATTTATCATAAATACAAGATACATATGTACTTGCCAGCTTGCGCTATCGATTTGTTTCCTGCGCCACGACAGGAGTATCAGAATTCAGATACCCCTCCATATCCTTATTCTGATACGGGTATCACAATTTGGATACGAAATGTGCATGGGTATCCGAATTCGGATACATATCCGAATTGTGAGTTCCGCCGAACTGAGATGACATTGAGATATTAGACTAATATCAGTTTTCGATCGCCATTCTTGGCATTGGCATTATCTTGCTAATAAAGAATATTGGGACAATCTTGGCAATCTATTGGCATTTGGTTATTGGTATCATAGTGGCAGCCTAAATTGGTCCAATATTGATAAGAATAAATTAAACAGAAAATACATATATTATATTAAATTCATGCTACTACTCTTCCCTCGACATGTAAGTCTTTGAGGATTCGTCATTGCACTCTCGACTACACAAAGGTACCTCGATATGATGTGACACTTGACACTGGTCATGCTGGTAGGGTTCCCTTGCCTTGCCTTCCGAGATAGCAAAGTTAGTTGGCCCAACGTTGGCAAATATTTGACCAACTAACTTTGCTCTCTGCGTTTGAGCATGGTCAGAGATGCTGATTAAGACGCGGTACAAATGCATAATCGTCAAATAAAGGCAGTAGATTGTATTGGCCATTTGCCCATTATTTGTAAATAAGTCTTGGTACAATATCAGCACCCAATATGTTGCCAATCACAAATGAATTCAGTACCATCTGATCGAGTAAACAAAATATTTGGATAAACAAGAACACCACACGCACACTTTTTGATAGCTACTTGACGTTCAAACAGGCCCCTGACATTTCATCCCAGACAGAGCTTCATTACTTTATGTAATTTTGATGCGAGCGAAACGAATGGTTGAAGAAACCATCGTTGATCCGTGGCTCCAGCCTGGCTCCAATGTCAGAGATTAACATCGGGGACATTAAGGGCAGTATTATCAAATATGTAACGGTGCGCAAATTCAATTCTTAACCAATGTAAACATAGCGGTTGGCCTATTTCTTAACGTGAAATCCACGATATTTTGTATAGAACACCAAAGCAATTGATCGAAAAATTATAAATAGGTCTCCATCTAACCTTCGTCCAACTTTCCCATCTACCTTTTCGATAGTTATACCCTTTAAGGATGATCAAAGATTGCCGCGGCATTTTGCACGTATAAAGGTAAGTATTTCATTTGCCTCCGTGGCGCAATCAAAAGCGCTGCTATACGAGAGGCGTTATACTAGAGGTGGGGTTCGAGTCCCGGCCAGGCCGTAATGTTTGCTGAAGAATTTTTAATTTAAATCAAATTGATGTATATATTTAAAATAAAAATAATCTTGAAAATTAAAATGAAAACCAAAATAAGCATAAGCAAAGAGAGCATCGACAACCACAACCAAATTTCAATATCATACCGCCATCTTTAATACCTGGGACGCAGAAATTAAAATAATTAGAGCCACGATTTTTACTAAGTGTCATCTCCTAAATTCATCCTCCTTGGTTCAAATTAAACTCTATTATATATACTAACCCGGTTTTTGCAAAGTTGGTCCAATATTTAATCAATCTGTATGATAATTGTTTTTCCTCTTCCGTGTATTCATGGGACTCAACATACGGTGATGGCACAAATGGATAGCCAAAGATAAAAGGCAGCTCTTCCGCGTGCCCAGCGCCAAGCCATTCTGAACCTCCTAGCGATACTCCCAGCAAGCTTAAACTTGGCACATGAGTGAAGAAATACTGATAAACATCACTTTCACCGACCATTGCTTGGAAACGTGTTTCAAGAACAGCTGGACATGCGTAGAAAATATCACGTGAGGCGGAATTAAAAAAATCAAAGTAATCAGCTTCCGGGTCATCTGCCTTTGACCAATCCACGTACTCCTGTTTGATGCTCTCAAAAATGATGTCATTAGCGTAAACATTAAAAAGTTTAAGTAACATCAAAAAGTCTTGATGAAATGCTTCCCTGGAAATAAATGGAGCTTTGCTCGTATTATTCAGGTTAGGAGTATAACCACTTTCGGAGTACAAGATTAGGAGGGTTCCTTCGTCCTTGTTGAAGCCGTTTATCATCGGACATTTCTTGAAATTATTCATCATTAGAGATGCCATCGGTGGTTCCATGAGAAAGTTTCTGTCCACACATGGTGATCCGGAAAATTCTGTCTGCAGTGGTAAAAATTAGGTTGCGACGATAAGGTTTCATGTACACAGGTATAATATAGTCAGTTAAATTCGATTTTGTTCTTCAATTTTCATATTACAATAACTACCCAGATAGCAAAGTTAGTCGGCGCAACATTGGACCAACGTCGGCCAACATTGGTCCAACAACTTACTTCGATATCTGAGATAGAGATTGAGATAGAGATACTTTCATCAATGTCCAACATTGGACACATTCATCTCAATGTCAACTTTAATCAAAGTTATAAACTTTTCGATACTTATATATGGTTTTACTTCTCAATCATAGTAAATGACAGTTTAAAGTCATTTTTAACTGCTTTATAAATGCAGAAACCTTTCGGCGGAATGTAGGACAGAAGTTTATTTGAGCCGACAGATCAAATATTAGGTGGCTGGGAATGTTTTTTATAAAACAAGCTATAATAAAAGAAATGGATCAAAGAGGTTACCTCGATAACTGCACTGGATAAAGCAAGTGCATCTACCCGACGTAAGCAACTCAGTAACTCCCGTGATGATTTGGCGGAGCATCCAACCGCTGCACCAAGTCTAAATGCACTTTCGCGCTGTTGGATGATATCCACAGATGACCAGCTTGCAAGCACACTTCCACTCTATGAAAAATGATAATAATGATGAACCTGATGCAAACCATCATATTCATCTTGTTCCTTGTCTTTATCATCGTCTTCGTCTGCGACCTCGTCTTCATCTTCATCGCATTTGGGTTATTGTCTTCATCTTCATCCCCTTTATATTCGTCTTTGTTTTCTTCAAAATCTTCATCTCATTATCTAACTTCATCTTCGTCTTCAATTAGCCTTCACATCATATATTATATATACACGGTTGCTCATATATTTGGAATAAAAATATTTTTAGAACTTTTTAATATAAACGTCGATTTTTGATGAACATATCTGAAAACTTATGTTGCTTTTGGTCAGATTTGATAGGTAACCGTATAAGGTATGAAATGTAACCCCGAATGTGATCAATTTACTCATATACTGGTAAGGGGACAGCAACAACAATGGGTCAAAAACGTGACTTTTATGTCAAATTTGATTTAACCCCGTCTTAGACCCCGTCACTTTTTTACTCAAGTTGAGTGGTCATATTGAATGTTTATCTGTAGTAGAATGAGAATCAGGTGATTGAATGTCTTGGTCACGCTTGATTGCACCAAGAGAATGCTTGGAAGCAAAGTACAAAATGATGGTCCAACGCCCCTCAATTTACAAAAATACGTTTGCGGTGAACGTGGAATGGTTCCCAGCGGTATATGACATTGAACAAGTTGAAGATGTCATATACCGCCAGGGACCATTTTGCTTCATTCGTGTAACTACACAATAAATGCACTGACCCTAACGTCAATAAACTTACCTCAAGAATTACCTGGTCAAAGAGGTCCCGACTTAATGGAGAATATATATGCGCTGAAACACTGCCGGCACCAGCACTCTCACCAAATATGGTAATCTTGTTTGCATTACCGCCAAAGGCTGCAGACGATTTCAGTAGAATAGATTATACAAACAAAGTTAAGGGGCGCGTCATTTGATTCTCAGGGAGGGGGCATGGAAGTTGGGGTTGAGTCAAATTTTTTTTTCTCCGTTACTGAAGGCAGTGAAATTTATTTTCCCGCCAGATTTCGACGACAAGGATATTTTATTACATTTTTATAATTTTCTTCTTCCCAAAGAATTTAGGTAAGGTTTTTCCCTTTTTGTCTTTGGGTAAAGTTTGATTTTTTTTTTCAAAAAACTTCCATGCCTTCAATGAGAATCAAAATCAACAGTAGTTCACCTCCTGTTTTGAAGCAGTTAGCCTGTATCAAGGAGGGAAAGAAGCACCTTATGGGAAATCTAAGCAACCCTGACAGCATGAGGAGAAAGATCCCCTCACTGGGAATGTTTGGAAAATGGTATTTATAGCTTCTCGGCATAGATCTACATGCATCCCGTTTCGTTTTTATGCTAAGCTCTTCTTGAGATGATAGTTACGTTAAACACAAATGTAAAAATTCAAAACCATTTGAAATAATAGAACAAAAATGTTCATTTAAAATGACAACTATGGTAAAATTGGACACAATGAAAAAAATTCTGATGTAGTGTCTACAATCTACAAAATTGATCAAGTATCTTGCGCTAAATGACACAAAATACCAGACCATGTACTAAGTATCCGGAGTCCGTTCCTTTGTGACATGTTCAATTTCAAAAGGGAACAGTTTATTAATATGACCTTATTTAAGTAAACCATTTTCCGTGTGTCACATCACAAGAGAACAACGGAACAGGGAACAAAAGCGTACACCACACAGGAACAATCTATGAAGACTTAGGCCGCGTATCCATAGGCTGTTCCCATGTGGCGTATGCCCTTGTTCCGTTTAGCATTGTTCCTAATTGTGACGAGGTACACAGACAATAAATTTCGCTTTTTTTAAGTTATCATATCAGTGACCTTGTGTATGGCAGATGTTTCTGGGACATGTTCGTTTTTGGCTCTTAGGTCTAATGTAATACAGGGCCTTGCTCACCTTGTATATTATTTTTCACCCATCTCAGTGCTTCAACTTGGTCAAGCATGCCATAATTTCCAGGGAGAGGTTCATCGCCTGAAAAAGATATGACAAACTCTTGTTTTAAACAAAAATACGACAGTACAGCAGTTCGGAAAAAAAAAATATATATGTGATGAGTCACCCCGAAAAGGGGGCCTTTGCGACCGTAACACTTTTCAAGAAACTGATGAAAATAGGGGAAAAAAATAAAGACAATAATACGAATTTTGTCTGTTGTAATATTCGATCGCCTTGATTAATGTCAACAGGTAAGGTGTCATTTTAAAGCTCAGAAAATGTTGTAACAGACAAAATGATAAAATAAAAGTTGATATCATATGCAAAGCCCCCCTCCCCTCCCCCTGTCGGGGTGATCCATCACATATCACTTTATTATCCTCTGTATTTTAATTTTTATATATTACTGGTCTTGTGCTTAACAGGACAACATAATGAGACTAATGATTTGAAAAGGAGCATGACCGAAATAACTGATATCATCAAGGTAGTGAAACAAATTAAGAAATGGGCATGGATAGGTCACCTAGATGGAACGTCAGATGGTCGATGGACAAAGTTGATAACAGAATTGGTACCATACTACCAATCAGGGGCGGACTGGGTTGGCAAACCGGCCGTGGCAAAACATATTAAAGCGGCCCTTTCGACCATGGCAGCGAAGCGAGCGTAGCGTGTAACGGGCGGGGTCCAGGGGTCCAACCGGCCCTGAGCAGCCCTAAACCAAGCGGCCCATGTGGCGATCGCCAAAACGCCACCGTTGCCAGTCCGTCTATATGCTACCAATATGTTCAAGACATCCAGGAAAGGAAAATCAAGAGGTGATATGAAATAAAAAAATTCGTAGATTTCATGAGCGGAAGATAGGTCAACGTGGAGAGTCCTTTAACCTGCAATGGAGGAGGAAGAGGAGGAGGGTGATGATGATGATGATAATGATGATGATGACGATGACGATGACAATGACCATGACCATGACCATGGCGATGACGATGATGATATATGTTATATGTTTAAAAATCACTTACCCGTTGTTATAAACCCAAATGCCGAAACTCGGTAGTTCATGGTGACAAGTATGACTTCACCAATTCCAGATAGAGGGAGCCCTCCGTATAACCGGTCATAGCCATTGCCTCCTGCATAGCCGCCTCCATGAATAAACACCATAACAGCAGCACTTGATGGCTGAAGACAACATTAAAATCAAGATAATATTTTTTTTTCAATTATCTGGAGATAATCAAATATCTCGAGATCTTGTCTCGAGATCTTATGATATCTCTAGATCTTATGATATCTCGAGAGCTTTGATTATCTCGAGATAATGTAAAAAATAATATTATGTCACTTCCGGGGCTCCGTAGGACTGTTATATTTTTCTAATAAAAGATCTATATTCTCAGCTGGTGCAATATGGACCACTACCGATAACGGGAAACTGTTGTCGATTAGTTCACGTGTCTACCTATATTGATACTCTATTAAAGTAAAACACGAGGGTCAATCAAAACGTTCTACCTGTTGTATTATATCGTTTGTTCTATTAAAAGTTATTAAAAGGAAGTAACTTAAACATTCGTACACGAGTTCTCGAAAATGTTAAATATCTTTTATGTGACCTGAAAACCACAGCAACTTTCGGTACACTGGAAGCGGTAAATTATCTAATGACATTGCATCTGAAATCATTATGTGCAGCTAATGCATAAATAACCATTTGTTTACCCAAAATCATGGGTTTTGAAAATTTGCCCTCTAGACCCCCCCCCCCCCCCCTACACACACACACACACACACTTCAAAAATTATTCTCACTGATATTGTAAACTTGTTACTGACAGTAATTAACCCAGAATCCCATGGTTTGAAAGGATATCGGGTACCCTCTAAAATATCAGCATAATGTGTTTCTCTTTAGTGTGACTTTTCAAAGTGCGATTTTTATGTGAATAAAATAATATGCAGTTAAAAGTATTACATCACAGTTTTCAGCCAGAAAATTGAACTTCGTTCCCATTGTCATCTGCGAAAATGACAAATAAAGCTTCATAATGCAACCATTTTACATCTTGTTTTATCGAGGCCAATTTCTTCGTTAACTCTGTAGTGTATTTTGGGATTTTAATACTATTGCTACAGGGGTTAGTTGTTCCTATTATTGTGTTGCTTGTGAAAAAACATTATTTTATTTTCGATTTTGACCGTTTCCGGTGTAGCAGGAATGTAAGTCCCCCGTTCTTATTGTCTGGGTTCCACAGTAAAGTATAGGCTAACAACTCTCATGCAACATTAGTTTCACGCTTTACTCCGTTATGGTCTATGGAAGGCAGGCTACCATTTCAGGGGGACTAAGATAATCCTATCACACTGGTAATCAAAATCGTACGGTGGTGTTCAGATCACATTTATAACTATATTTTTGCAATTTTCAAGTAACTACCATTACTATAGAACAAAGTTTATGATACAACAGGTAGAACTTTTTTAATGACCCTCATATTTATTAGCTTTGTCTTGTTATGCTTTTCCATTAAATACAATATTATAACAAAATAATTATAATAAAATATTATAACTGTCTAAAACATAGTGAAACAACAGCACCGATTTCGTTAAGACTGAGGCACACATCAACAAGTGGAGCCAATTAACGTAAGTCGAATGTACACTGTTTAATACGGTCATAGATATACATGTATATCGATTACCAAAACAGCGAACGTAAGGCGTACGTTTGGCGGACGTTTGGGCACTATAATATATTTATGTCTCACTGAGCAAAGAGCAAACAGTGCAGGATGATGTTGTCCCACTCCCTTTTTTCAAACCAGACAGATAAAAATTACGACTTCGTGGGATGATTGTTCCAGGGGCGTCGGAAGGAAAATAAAGGTTGTGCGGCCTGTAACCCATTAGTTATCAAAAATAAGTAAACAACTAAATCGTAGAAGAAAGTAGTTACTAAAAACGAATATTACTATTTTGTGGTTAATGAGGCTAGGACCATAATAAAACACATTAAATTTATTTAAATTATTTAATTTTTATTTTTTCTGGCTGAAATGTGGTGCGGCCAAAGCCCATATGGCCCACACGGTTCCGACGCCCATGGATCATTGTTCTCAGGTTTGTGATTAATACTTACCTTTGGATTTGGTGCATAAACGTTAAGATGTAGACAATCCTCGCTTTGATTATAGAATGTAACATCGATATTGCCTCTTACATCCTGAACGCACACATCCCGAGGGTAGGTTGCGTCGTACAACTGGCCATCAGCCCACGATTCTTTGGGACGTGGTGGTGAGAATCGACCTTCCCCAAGAGGTGGCTCAGCATACGGGATTCCCATGAAAACATCAACCGTCTTTGTCATATCAAGGTAATCATTTTGAAATGTAACAGTTTTGCCTTGTATTTGACCCTGTTCAACCCGTACTATTGGTTGGCCAAAAATGCATAAGATGTGGATTTGACTAAGAAAGCCAAGCGTCAGTACTAACCTCATCATGATCACCATTAATACCTGAACCACTTTTAGAAACCTCTAGGTTTTTAAAGATGCTAAGAGTTTTGAAGTATGTAATTGATAAATATGTCTGGCATTATATTGTTTAAATAAGTATGCCTATTTGATTGTCCAGGTAGTTCATATGCAATATAAACAGACAAAAATAAAGGAAAGTTCATTTTATACCACTCCGTAAGGTACTATATAATATCATATATAAATAACGCACCTGGGATTTCAAGTTGTATACCAAGAAACATAATGTCTAGACTTTAATTTAATCGTGATCTTGATAAGTAAGCTTTTAAATTAAGTTTTATTTTAGCAATTGATGCTTTAAATGACTTGCAACTTTTACTATACATATACACGTATTTACTGTGCTATAATGTACACTGTACACATATACCAGGTGTCCCAAAAATGGTTACATATAGAAAACTAATCGTTGACAAAACTATAGCAGTTGGAGAATTCAAACTTTGCATAACTTGTGTTGATTCTGAAAAGCATGGAATGCAGATATCTCTACTTTGCATAATAGATATACTGGAAAAGAGTTCAATTATTATTCATTGAAAAGTGTACCCAATTTGGTTCAATATAAAGTCTGATTCTGAAAGCACATTAAAATATTATAAAGCGTATATGCTTATAATTTGATTACTGTTTCAGACAACAATGCGTTGTCCACTGATCTTTATTGTAAACCAATTAATTCGGGCCAAAGTTGGCACTAGCAGATCTGCATACATCAACTGCTACGGGATATATTAAATGTGATAAGACATGTAAAACATGCGCTCATGGTGTGGTTTCTGATCAGTTTAAGAGCAATGTGACTTGTAAGCAATTTGAAATTCGGCAATTGACTAGCTGTAGATTAAGTAATGCCATTTATCTTATTAATTTTTGTAATTTTCAAAATATGGTTGGAAGTATAAAGATACAACACTATTTAAGCGCATGCGTTGTTATATATACCATTATTAAGGGCATAACGGAAGGACAATCACATAATTTTTCTGTATTTCAAACACATGCATTGCCAAAATTGAATTGGATAAAGTAAAACGAATTCTATATTTAGTTGAGTATACCTGAAAGCATTCATATTCAACAGTAATTTTTTCATAAAAATTCCTCTGTCGCAAATAATGCATATTAATGAGGTCGGTCACGGAAGGACAGCAAAACGGACATGGTTTTTCACCTTGAGTACATTTTTGAAAATTTTTATGAAAGTTATGAAGAAATTTTATTTCAAAATTACTGAATGCATTGATTGGTGTTTCTGCAATAGTTTGCCACATTCCACATCAAAATATTCCCTACAGTTATGTTTTAACAATGCGAAATGCGAAGGGATCATGGTCACGGAAAGACAGTACCGGAAGGACAATTTGTCCGCTGATTTTTGGGTGCACTGAACCGTAAAGCCTGGTCAGGATTAACAAAAAATACAACCTCATGTGTAAATTTGATCCTTATTTAAGCCATTTAGAACAATAACACCCAAGTAAACAACCAAGAATGGGTTGAAAAAGTTAAATAAAGATTACTACTTTTCATTATGAAAATCAAGAAATTTGACCAAAAATTAGGTTTTTTAAAGAAATTTCATAGACATCTTTGTTCAGTCTTTTCAAAATTAGGTTCATTTTTAAGAGCTTCAAAAAAGCTTTCCTTTGATACCAAATATATGGTAGCATTTTTCATTGAATAGTTACATCCTTTTTTCAATATTTTTCTCATGTCCACTTTTTCGTTAAAATGCCCATAAATAATTTACCAATTGCCTTAAGAACTTTTCCTCAAAACGATCTGAAGTTCATATCTATATATCAAAGTGATTTTCTGATCGTAGCACTCATTCAACTGCCCAAATCCTTTGGAATTCACTACCTAAATCGCAAATTTTAAAAATCCGTAAAGTATTCCGTAAACAATTGAAGCAGACATACTAATGATTTCATCAACTTATTTCATAACTTTTCGATCCGACCTGCTTTTGTCCCATGTGTTGTCTTGTGTTGAGCAAAATTTAGTTTTTTTTTTCTTTATGTGTTCTGTAACTTGACTTATGTTTTTATGTATATTTTCACAGGGATAAGCTACTTTTAGTCCTTATTGGTCTTCCGGTCTATTCCTCCATAGGGATTTTGTACGATTTTTTTGATGTGTTTTACTGTATCGTGTTTATGGAAACAATAAATATGAAATAATGTTTATGAAAATATTATGGTTGATTCTTGTAAAATGAAATTAGACCATTAACTAAATTATGTGCGTTGTACTGACAAAAATTATGAAAAAAAAATCCTCATAATAATACAACTAAGATTACAACGGATATAGAAATTATCAGTTATTTGTGCTTGCAATTTGTGTAATAGTCTGGATAGTTATATTATGATAAATTGACGGTATTTGTGCCCATGCGTTGTTATATATACTATATATTTCCATGGTAATAACTAACAATTTTTCTCACCAGGCTTGGGCTCTGGAATCTACACCAGAAGAGTTTTGCTCAGCTTGCAAATTGGTATCATCCAAATTAAGTCTATAAGGCTTATTCTTGTTTAGCGAATTATAGTTGTCATAATTGTGTTGAAGGACATATTAAAGGACCTTAAAGGAACTCTGGGAAGATCATGGCCTTCGCTGGCATTTAGATACAGTATGGTGGACTTCCGTAGCCACTTAAAAAAATGAGGAGCCATTCGAAGGAATTAAATAATTTTTAGTTGAGTTGATATTTTTATGTATTGTAAACAAAGGTCAAATTAACCAGGCTATTTTTGTAGCACTGCACGTCTACTAAAATAGGGGCGGGACTTGCAACTCACTACCAAATCCCCTAACTTTGTTTTTTCTAT
>JXSR01S030075.1:6694-19142 GCA_000969725.1 Ophiothrix spiculata | reverse complement strand
CCCCCCCCCCCCTGAAATGATATGCTGGTGCCGCCACTGTCTACTATCCAACAATACCAAGATAACTAAAATCAGTGAAGGCGTTTAGTAATTGTGTCTAATTGACCGTAAAATTAACTCTTAAAAGCTTTAAAAAATACTTCAATACCAAATACTGGTTTATTTTGCATTTTCACTTTCGTTTAGGTCAAAAAATTCTTAATTATTTAAATTTTTTAAGTACTTTGTGAAAAATATGAATATTTGTGAATGATATGATTAATATTGAAAGACAAAATGTTACCTTCCATTTCAAACGAGCTTTTTTTCTTTTAACACGTTTATCTCAGTTATACAATGGTCACGCTAAGGTCTTTGAGCCTGTGCCAATACGACCAATTTTGATCAAATCACCTGATTTAGCATGTTTAGGGTTTCGCCAAGGAAACCCAACTTGGTACTTGGTACAAAGTAAGCTAAACGAAGTTTATCTTCAACAGAGCTCCAAAAGATATTTTTTAAGCAATGCTATACAATTTTGATCAAAAATAGTTTATAGTAAAAACAGCATAAATGGAGGAATGTGACTATCTAAATACGTTTTCAAGTGTATCTTTTGAAAAAAAATTGTTTTACCACCAAAAATGGATAAAACTAGCATATAAATACTTTCCTATACTAATACATGTTGAATTAAATTCGGGATCCCGAATTTAATAACACTTTATAGTATTGCTTTAATTAAATTTTGAATGCAGGAGGAAGCCAGGAGTACCCGTAGAAAAACCCGCGGAAGCGAGCATGGGCTGAAAACCAAATGCACATAAAAACGCATCAAATTGAAAGAAGTGCTTATGTCAAAATTACGAGTTAAGACTAAAATTTGGCTAAATAAAACAAAATGAGGCATCTTTTCACACATTTTAAAAACATGCTGTGCCAATTTTATAGACTCCTGTGCCAATGGCACGCCATACGGCATTAGCAGGAACACCGGAACTTATAGATTTTTGGAAGAAAATGTTCTGAATTGCATTCCATTTTTGCTGTTTTGATTTTTCCAGCAACAAAGATGGGTAAAAAGGCCATTAATAACATCAAATATTTTTAAAATAAAAGCGTTGATCCTCCAAAAGTTGATGGATTTGTTTTAGTGTAAGAGGTTTTCAATGAAATTGCATTGATACTGAAATATAGTATTGATTTTTTTAAATTATAAATAAATACTACAAAAACACAGTTTTTTGTGATGTATGGCTTTTAATTAAAATTACTTAGTCTTTTGTCCAATCTGCCTATTCAAAATATGTAATATGTGCAGTTAAAAATGTCATAACTCAGCAACCAAGTTACGGATTTTATGATTCAAGCATCACTTTTCTATTCTTACAGCTCTGGTCACAGTTAAAGTACTTCAAAAAAACTAAAACAAAGAAAACAATTTAAAAATCGGACAAACCGTTTTAAAATGGCGGCAAAAAACCAATTTACCCGCAAAAATGTGAAAACTCACTTTCCAATGGAATTTTTAAATAAAATTTGACTCATATTTGCAGTATGTAAGTACAAATACATTCCTGAAATAAAATGTTGGAAATAATTTTAACTATTTTATGGGCAAAACAAATTTGAAGAGCGCTCTCGAAAATGCTTATTTATGCCAATTAGCACGGGGAGGGGATTGTTTGAATTTTTTGCCACCAAGTGAAGCGAATGGTAAAGTTTGACAAGTACAAGAAGGGCGATGTAAAAATACTTCGCGTTTTTGCGCTAACGCATAAAAACCAAATGTTGTTAAAGTGTTCAAATTATTGTACAGGTCCTACACTGAAAACATTATTTCGTCAAACGTGCTGGAAAAGTCGTCAAACAAGGGTTATAAATTAGTCATGCAAGTGAATTTCCCCTTATTCGTCGCTTGACGATATTTGCGGGCGCATGCCAAACGAAAACAAATGCAGGACAAACTATTTTTGTAACTGTACGAATTACAAATCTGTGAAGGACAAGGTCAAGACAAACTAATGAAATCATGACAAGCTATGTTGACAAACTTCTTTGAGCACGACTAACCATACCTGAGAGCTGACGAATTTGCATGACGAACGATATCGTATATAACGGGTTTCCGTACCTTCAAGAAGTGGCGTGGCGTTTTATTCTCGAGTCGATTGCACAGGAGGACAATTAGCGACAACACCTCTTTCGATTCGAACAGAATAACTCTTTAATTCCAGGTTAGGTTTGTGCCTAGCCTATCATCACATTCCGACCAGACCGCATTGGATTCGGAGTCGGACAGAAAACTACAGAACAACACTACTTGACTCAGAATTCCAGTACTCATGCTTAAGCTTACTCATATTTCATCATCAGATTCTGACCAGACTAGTCCATCTAGATGGACCTAACAAGCGAGCGCCGTATGGCGACGTTTGCGAGGTCCATCTGGATGGACTAGACAAGACAGTCATTGCAAAACCTGCAAGCAGAAACTGAGTGTTTCGTCTCGTTGATTTCACATGGATTGAGCTATACCTAAATAGAATTAGTCTACCGAAAACAAAACCTCTTGAAAACTAGTGTCGCTTGACAAATTAAGTGACAAATTATTATTCTTGCATGACAAATTAATGTTTATGCATGACAAATTATTTTTTTCTCATGACAAACTAATTTTTATGCATGACTAATTGTCATGAGAAGGTCGTCACACTAGACCGTTTTTCATGACTAATTATAATTCGTCGTTCAATACTTGTATGACGAATTCCACGACAAATTATAGTTTGTCGTACTAGACCATTTTCATGACAACTTATTATTTGTCAAATGATGAAACAAAAAAATTGTCAGTGTATTAGTCATCGTGATAGACAGAAGAATCCCTTTAACATTTTAGTCAGGTGGTGTAACCAGAAATTTTCATTTGAGGGGGTCAGGTAGAGGTAAAACAATTTTGTAGGGGGGGTAAAAAATGCTTAGATACAAAATTTTACCATGTAGCAAATTGCTCAAATTTTGATAAAACTCATAAAAATCCCGAATTGATGGCAAATTTTCGACGCATTCCGAAATACTGACACATTTGCACCATTTTTGGTGCAAATATTGAAAAAATAACCGCCTTTAGTATAATCTTGCGAGAAGTACAAAACATCAATCGTTTTAGAGTGTGCATTTAATAAATGATTTTAACTTGCCCTTTTTACATTTCTCTTCAAAATACGGTCAATTTGATACGCGACATACCCCTAAGGTTTTTTCCGCTATATAAAAACGTTACCTAAAGCTCAAGGCAATTAGTTGATCTCTTTTAAATCCTTTGCGGCCATTTTGATCGAAAATTTAGGGGGGGGGGGGGGGGGGGTTACCGTGTAAGATGGGGTTAGGGTAGGCCGTCAAAGTTGGGGTGTAGGGGGTTGGTGAAATCCCGGAAATTTTTAAGTCGCCATTGTGAAAAAAAAAGTATACATGCTTAATCTTACAAGGTATGTTAGAATAATCTTAAACCTTCTTTATTAGCAAAAAAACCCAATGAAAACATGATATTTAGAACTTTTATAGCAAAATTTTGATGGTCATTTTTGCCAAAATACAATTTTGCCTGATTTCCGACCTGAAAGTATTCATTATTCGTAATTACGTAACGCCTTGGCCGATTTTGATGATCTTGGTATCGTTGGATAGGGGATCATACCTATCTATTAATAGCAAAACAAAGTTCACATGGGTTTCCGTTTTAAAAATATTAGGGGGTTGCAACAAATAGCTTAGGAGTTAGGAGGACAAGCGTTAAATAGCATTGGTAATCACATTGTAGATGTATATGTTATACTCTAATACCCCCTTAATTTTTCCATCAAAATGACCGCAAAAGATGTAAGAGAGATTAACCAAAAATAAACATAGCTCTGGTCGACTTGAATTGCTCACTTCTATATCCAGCCAGCGTACAAAACGAGGCCCGCCATAACCTGTACGAATCAATCACAAGAGGTAACAAAGCTGTAACTGGTTAAAACGTCGAACGTCATCTCGGCATGTCAGGAGACAGAATAATTGATAAACAAGTATAATTTTAATTAAAGCGTTTATAGGGATAAGTTATTACATTGTTTACATACGGTAGCAAAGTTCTACAATACTCGGCTGGCTGATGCAGAGTTTAATTCCCGAAATATATTACAAGTTTCCTTGGCGCAAGACTGATTGACAAACTGCATTTAATATTGGTCAAGATTTGACACTGCGCGATTTTCAATTAGAATTTTAAAATACTTGTGCTTTTCTAGTAACCGTCAAATTTACAGGATTTCATAAATTTACTATATAGTTTGAAAATATATAAATTTATTTGACTTAGACTGAAAATACAGTGGACTGAAAAAGGTGTTTCGCCCAGCTGTAATGTTGATACATTGACCACTTCTTGATAACAGTCTAGTGATATTTTATACTAAAGGCTTTGTCAAACATCTCCGTATAGAGCCAAGACGTACGAATAACGTACAAAAGTTTCACATGCTGAAAACGGACTCCACCGTATGGATAACGAAGTGAACGTACTTCTAATGAACACATAACGAACAACAATATATAAATAAAAACAATATTTGGAGTAAGTATGATAGGCGTACGTTTGGCTCTATACGGTGATGTGTGACAGAGCCTTAAACACCAGAATAATACACTTTAATGGGTATCATTGTCAGTTCTACATGATCAGTCATGTATCTCTATTAAGCTACTTAGATAATAAACCTACTTAATTTAAGGCACTGTTATGCAAAAGACCCTATACTTAAAAGATTAATCAATCGCTCATACGTATTGTTTTCCTGACAACCAATATTAAACCGGAATCGGGAAATAAATGATCCATATCAAAGTACTCAGTATTCTGCCTTGTGAGTCCACAAAACCAATACACGTAAAAGGATTGTAATATTTTGCTTAACAAACGGCGATAGTGATATATGAAAACTTTCACATAGCCCGATGCCTTTTACCAATTTGAACGTAATTATCATACGAACATCCAATTACCAAAAGCAAGGTGTCATTTTAAAACTTAAAATCTCAGCTTTCAGATGAAACCAAAAAAAAAAAAAAAACATTGATTTTAGAACAAAAAACTACCGACTGTTTCTTTGGTCAATTCGTACACTATTCGTAAGCTATGGATTTGAACTGGCCTATTGTCAATATTTGCACTTTACGTGCGTCTTTATACTGCTGCCCTCAATTTAAACGCTATCACGACAATTTTCATATCGGCACATACGCCAATGTGAAAATGTTTGACGTTAGCACAATCATGTTTCTCGATTACACGTAAAATACACACAATTTTCCATCGTTGAAATTTAAAGAACTGATATTTCCAAAACAGCTATTCTCGTAATCTTCCAATTTGTTACTGTATGTAACTAGATGAGTAGTGCTTATAATACCTTGCAACATGGGTTTTATCAAGAAGGATGTATATAGGAGGTGACACTCGGCAAAAAACTTAGCTCCATTTTTTTTCTGCGTTCGCGATTTTATAGAGGGCAGTATATTGAAACAATTACGCAGATAAGATCTTAGGTCAAGTCTAATCTGACGTTTTCATTTTATTTGATTTTATCAATTTTTTTTTTCATTTTTCAATTTTATTTTATTTTCTAAAATTACACTTGGTCCTGCCGGGACTCGAACCACTGTTTCAGCGTCTACAGTGCGTGCTCACGGCGTTTTCAGACGACGTCTGTTAGGCCGATTTTTGCGCACATAAAATTCAATGTTTTTCCCTTAATTTTAGAACGGAAAAATAGTTTTGAGTTCTGATTTCAGATTTTTGGTTCTGTTATAACCCCCTATTAGTGGTGCAAGTCCCACAAAAAATGTCTGCGCGAATGATTTTCTTAAGGGGGGGGGGGGTCTTGTTTTTCTTAATGGTTTATATGTAGGTAATTTTCTTTATACATTACTGTCCAAAACATGTATTTACACTCGAAAACTTTAAAACCGAGTGGACCGAGTCAACGTAAATGGTTATACATTTTCCAAAAGGAAATTGGTCGAGAAATTCAATTATGTGATTAATTTTTAGGTAGTGTATACATGAACAATCTTTTGATCGATAAATGTCCCAAAAATTAATGAGTCATTTTATAGATTTTTACCATCCTCAATATTTTGACCACAATGAAATTGGTCACCAAATAAATTATTTTATGGAAGGCTATCATTACATCCTTCAAGTAATGTTTGTGTCATCTTTATACACCTTTCCCCAACAAAATCTCATTATGCCAAATTGGTTCATTTTGCACCCTGTATAATTTTTACCCATCCCTAAAAAATTGACTTATTCAGGCTCATTCCAGTGGAAACTGAACCTTTTTTTATTTCAAGCAAAAAATCAGCTTTTTTATTCGACCACATAAGCATGTTTTTCAGTCATACATTTGTTACTTGGTACGTAAGAAGTATTTTCCAATCCAATCAGAAATTGTAAAGTTTGTCTATCCGTGCATGAATGAGCACATGTTTTGTTTCAAAAATGTCACAAACGTTACCAAAAAGTGACACCAAAATGTCACAAACGTTACCAAACGTTACAACACAAAACAATGCATTAAAATTATTCCTGGCGAGATAATGTTCTGTAATTTTTATAAAATATTTGTAAACATGTTTCCCATAATCGGTGTAAGGCGCAATAAAAAAATCGTTGACACTTCAGAGAAATTGTATTTTGAAGTTTTTCGGAGCGAAAAACCATTTCCGTGCGCGGTCACAAACGTTACCGAACGTTACATGGACTTTTTACTCAGGATTTTTGCAATTGATTTAATTTTCAAACATCTACATGTCTTGACCCTACCAGTGAGCACCATTATCAACAACAAACTCGTTGATATAATGTTTTTGCTAGGTTCTGTGGCCATTTAAAAGTGAAATTTCTCGATTTTTCGGTCACAAACGTTACTTTGGAATGAGCCTTCAGGTAAAATTGAAATCCTCGGAAAATAAGCTTTCCAGCAATATCTAACTTTGTAGGTTTTATGTGATATATTCAGAGTTACGATCCGTTGAATACAAATTGGCATGGTTTTACCAATGTTTTTGTGTGAAACAAAAAATATGACCAGTTAATGACTTATGTCCAACATGTGTGTCTTTACAATCTGATGCTCATATCTGTGAAGTAGGAAGGGAACAAGACAAAGACGGGAATATTCGATGGATTTTGTTGTACGATGACCCATGTGACTGTCGCATTGTAGTCATGAGCGGTATAAATACAAGGACGCCAATCAGACCATATGAACCAAATTATGTCAACCGTCCATTTATATCAGCTGATGTACTGAGTACAGTGGTGTGAAAGTGTGGAACAGTCTTAGTACTGATGTCAGAAATTCGTCAAGTTTACATATTTTTAAAGAAAAGTATAAACAATAATGGTGCAATAAGTCTATTGTAAACTATTACGGTTACCACCGTGATAGTAGGCCACGTATATCCATCCGTAGTCGTAAATGAAACTTAAACGTGTATACTTATTGCCTTTTTAGCACTTGTTTACTGTTAACCCCCACGGTTTTCCACTTTGGGGGTAGGCTGTGGGTATCCACCTGCAGTCGTTTACATGAATTTGTATATAGTATTGTGTGTTTTAATTTCTGTGAATGTGTAAATTTTAACTATAATCATGTGTATTTACATATTTTTATCTGGATATTAACTCTAGTGTATATTTCTATGGTTCCACCTTCGGTCGCTTCTCAACCTATGTATATATGTATATGTGTTTTATTTTTACTTTTATTATTTCGTTGTATGTATATGATAAATTTTTAAGTATATATGCAGAGCCCCGTGTAAGACCAGCATTGCTGAACGGGCTACTCTGGGTAAACATTATGAAATAAATAAATAAATAAGAAAATCAGAGAGCATTATGGGATACGATGTGAAGGTATGCCTTGTGTGTCTAAAACCATTTCCCCCACTTTTTTTAAATGCTTCTCCACACTCATTTTGGATCAACACTTGTTTTATTAAGTTTGCACTCTTAAGCTAGGATTCCTTTTATCCGTTTGCGATGCGGATGCGATGCGTTTTGCACTGTAAGGGTACTAGTAGTTGCATGATTTAAAGCATATGATTGAATAGGATTAAGTTGAAGCTGAGATTCAATTTTGACCGTTGGTTTTCAATGCGATTCTGCATGCGTTTCGCATGCGATGTTTTTTGAATCGATATAATTGTTTTCAATGAGAGTGATTCCATTTATCCGGTCCGTTTGCAGTGCGACTATCCGGAAACCCATGCGTTTACTTGAATTGGTCCCTGGAGCGATTCGTCCGTTTGCGTTTTGCGTTTTGGTCATGCGGAAACTTTTCAATTAGAGAAGATGCTGACATGAAAACGTATTAAAACCGGACGGACAACATTAAATTTCAGCTTTCAACCTGATACCATTCATCTCCATTCAATCGTGTGCTATAAATGACACCACTACCAGTACCCTTACAGTGCAAAACGCACCGCATCCGCATCGCAAACGGATAAAAGGAATGCTAGCTTTACATCGTTCCAATATTTCTAAATTAAATCAGTTAATTACGGGTCAGAAAATATCACAAAAGCCGTGCTGTTGCATTAAAAAAAATAATAAAAGTTATGCAACATACTTATGAGTGGCTCAATATTAGTACATAACCTCACAATGTATCAATCATTGCTAACGGAACTATAACTTCAAACGTCTCATTTCCTATAACAGCTAGCTGGAGTATTTTGGGTGTTTCGGACGAATGCTTAGCTACATGTGGGAATGGAATCCGCATCAGCATGATCAGAGAGCTGCAATGCGAACATGAAGATATACCACTTGGTGTTGTGTGTAATGATGGAGAGGCAAGGGAATCACATAACTACAGCCTAGGAAAATGTCGTAAGTTAAAAGGAATAGAATCCCAACTTTGCTGAATTTCATTCTAGATATCAGAAACGTGTGCATCCAACGTAGCTTTAGAAGTAGATATAAAACTTTTCTTGAGGTATGGCAATGCTGGCCCTATGACCCAATTATTTGATGGTGTTTAAATATATATAATTTCAGCCGTTTGGGGAACTGAGTGGACGTCATGGGGGACTTGCACCAGTACATGTGGAAACGGAACCCGGACGCGCATCAAGGAGTGCGCCAACCCTGATTTTGCTAATATCACTGAAATGACGTGTGATGGTGTTCAGCCAGAGGACTCCAAAACCTGCAATAACGGGCAATGTCGTAAGTGTGGAGGTGTTACATCATCGCCACTTCTTTCTACATGGTAACCATAAACCCACATCACATTTCTTTTGCTGAGCAAAAGAACAAAATAAGACCTATCTTTATATGTGATGGCTCACCCCGAAGGGGGGGGGGGGAGTTTGCAGATGATATCAATTTTGATTTTATCATTTCATCTGTTACAATATTTTCTAAGCTTTAAAATGACACCTTATTTGGTTGAAATTGATCAAGGCGATCAAATTTTACAACAGAAAATCTGCTGGAAATTCTTATTATTTTCTTTATTTTTTGCTGCCTATTTTCATCAGTTTCTCAAAAAGTGTTCTGTCGTAAAGTCCCTCTTTTTTCGGAGTGAGTCTTAATATATAAATGACAAAATAAATTACTTGCTAACACTACAGTCCCGGTGTGATGAGGCTGAGAGTGTCCCCCATAACCAGGAGTCCGGGTCTAATTGAACTACACGGAGTAAGTCGCAATCGATGATTTATTGATCGCACATGTACAAGTACGTTCTATACAATTTAATAGTAGCTAGGACATTTCAGTCACACGGACGCTGTATTTCATTACACCTACAGTGGCTTTCATTTAATTCTTAAGATAAGTGTGAAGCATATGCATTTTATTACGCAACTATTATTATTCTTCTTTTCATAATGATACATTTCTCAAACTCAAAATTAATGAGAATGGATGGAAGTCTAAGTCCTGCTACAAACTCAGTGGACATATATGCAAGAAAAGGTTACCAGGTATGCCAATGACAGATAATAGCTTGTTATTTGTAGAAATATATTAAAATTTAATTTCATTCGATAATTTTCTGTAAATTGCACTCCAATTAACCTAAAAATAATATCTAAATAGGAAGATCTTATCAAACATGAAAATAAGTTAGTGTTTGTCAGGTTACGTCTGATTTTTTTAAAAACTTGCACCAATTAGTTTCAAAATTTCGGATATCGCTCACAACTCACCTAACAATTGATTGCATGTGTTTTGGGGGAAGATTAATTTGAGCGATATTGACTGAGCTGGATTGACCTTGGTCGATATATGAGCGAATATTGGGCGAGTTTTCAACGAGTAAAAAAATGGTGAAAGAGAGGGAGAGCTCGCAGCTTTGCAACTCCTCCAGAAAGTGCGGCGGGTTATGAGTCAGCTCTGAAATTTTAAACGATTCCCTGCAGATGCTCGGCAGTGCTTATTGTTATATTTCAGAAACACTAATAAAGAACTGGTGATGAGGCGATGGTTCATGAACAAATCGTATGCAGGTTGCCCTGGCGATACAGGTTGGATGGTTGTGGTGACATTATTTTCTCCACGCTGTCCTAGTGAATGGGAAAGAAAAGGAGGACCAACACCCAACTTTCTGTACAGTTTGGGAAACTCTGCCGCAAACTTCAATTCTGATAAAGGTAATATTAAAACCTGTAATCAGGAACGTTTAATAAAGGACATATTAAAGAATATTCAGACTTTATGTGGCTTATTGTTCATTCCCTCGCCGTGCAGCAATATGAGTCCATGGATTGATCTCCGGTTCCTTCTGCTGTAAATGCTGTTTGCTACACTCTTAGAAGGCCGGGATCAAATTGTTGATCCTTTTTCGGGATCATTTTATTTTGATCCTTTAAGGATCACTTTTGATCCTTTAAGGATCACTTTTGATCCTTTTGCGGATCAATATATACAAATGGATCAAATTCACAAGGATCATTTTTGATCCTTTTTTAGGATCATTTTATTTTTATCCTTTTTGATTACAATATCAAAGTTTTGATCCGTATTTCTGGTTTACTTTGATACGGAAAGGATGAGCTCACATTTTGATACCGCGTTTGGATGCAACGTGATGTTTTGTTTCATATTTGAGTACACCCCATTACCGCTACACTCTTAGAAAGAAAGTATTAAATATGAGACAAAAAGGATCAATTTTGATCCTTTTTAGGTATCAAATATGAGCTTATCCTTTAAGGATCAAAGTGATCCCAAAAAAAGGATCAACAATTTTGATCCGAAAAAGGATCAAATATTTCTTATAAAAAAGACCTGCAAAAAACATCACACTGAAGTGACGCTAGCAGGGTTTGAACCCACGCCGCACTCATACCTGCTGATAATTACAAGACCAAGGCTCTAACCACTCGACCACGGGGCTGTGTGATGAAATCAACGTATTTATACATGTTACACCATAGTATACATGAAAGTGACATGCAAGAAGTGGTTGTAAATCATTTCTTATTCAGTGGGTGTGGCAAATGAAGCAGTCTAACTGGTTCTTACTGTTACTCCGCCCATCCATTATGATACAATAGATAACGGGCGGCGCGGAAATTTGAAACATGTGAACAAAAGGAACTACATTTTTACAGTGCTACGTTTCAGCACTGGAGAAAATAAAGTTTGAGACTTGTTTTATCCATGTTAACATTCTTTAACTTAATTCATAAAGTGAAATAAGTCTAAACATTAATTTGACACACTCGATTTTAACCCAATACTGTAACTACGAGGGTCATTCAAAAAGTTCTACCTGTTGTATCATAACTTATGTTTTGTTAAAGGTAGCTACTTAAAAATTGATACACATATAGCTAAGGATGTCAGCTACACATGGTGTAACAATCATATCAATATCTTTTCTAAATTTCTGTAGGTTACCTGAAAACAACAGTAAGGTTAGGGTACACCGGAAACGGTAAAATATCTAATGACATTTCTCCTGAAATTATATTTGCAGCTTATTATGTATGAAAAACTATATGTTAACCCAAAAGTTATGTAAGTTACAGAATAAATTTGATATGAAAGTGTATCTAGCAGTCCAACAAGTCATTTGTCACTGATAAAGTAAACTTGTTACATACAGAAATTACCCAGAATCCAAATATTTGAAAGGATGCCTTGTACCCTATCAGGTTTACAATATTAGCATAGTGTGTTTCTCTGTAGCCTGACCTTTCCAAGACCGTATTTATGTAAAAGGCAACAGTTAAAGCTACTACACCACATTTTTCAGTCAAAAACTTGAATTTGGTTGCCCTTGGTATCTACCATTAAACATTTTAAAAATAAAGCTTCATAATGCCGCCATTTTGTATCTCGTTTTATTCAGGTCAACTTCTTCGTAAACTGTGTCTTTGGTGATTTTAATAT
>JXSR01S030069.1:79304-95488 GCA_000969725.1 Ophiothrix spiculata | reverse complement strand
CCATCTTCTGTATATGATGGCACAATGTCTCCTGGGTACCAAGATTCACCATGGTCATCACTTAGCTTAGCGTGTTTATACTTACTGATGCTTCGCTCGTTTCCACTAGGGTCCCATCTTCTGTATATGATGGCACTATGCCTCCTGGGTACCAAGATTCACCATGGTCATCACTTAGCTTAGTGTGTTCATACTTGCTGATGATTCGTTTGTTTCTACTAGGGTCCCATCTTCTGTATATGACGGCACTATGCCTCCTGGGTACCAAGATTCACCATGGTCATCACTTAGCTTAGTGTGTTTATACTTACTGATGTTTCGTTTGTTGCTACTAGGGTCCCATCTTCTGTATATGATGGCACTTTGCCTCCTGGGTACCAAGATTCACCATGGCCATCACTTAGCTTAGTGTGTTCATACTTACTGATGATTCGTTTGTTTCCACTAGGGTCCCATCTTATCACTCAACAAAACTGCGGCACATGCTATATCTGAAATACAGCAAATATATATAATCATAACACACATAGAATTGTCAAAAATAAAGTCTTGAAACTAAGTCTACCAATCTTTACTTATCTTTACCCACTTTATGCTGGCATTGAACACTGTCATTGAAAAATCTCATCATCTTATACCGTAAAAAATATTTAAAAAAAAACCAGCTCTGTCAACAGAGAGCATCGCATGACATGTGGTCCACATCTGTGAAATATTTTGACTTTTAAGACTGACATATTTTGAGATTCAGGTCTGTTTGGGTTAAAAGAGTATTATTATAACATCAACTTGCAATTTAACATGAATTGTACATACCATTAACAAGTTGTAGACGTTTGAACTTCTAATGAAAAAAAACACCACAGCTAGTGCCAGGCAAAGGAGAGCCCTAGCTGAAAGAGCCAACTTCTTTATCATGTTTATTCAGGAAATTAATAAAGTATAGTTAGTAAAGCATCTGTTTTATTATCAACCAGAAGTGACAAAGATATACAAATCTGTGTCATTTATAGGTAACATGGGATACTTGTTAAATCAATTTCATGAGAATCCAATGAGTTTTGAGAAAAGAAGTAACCATACGGGTGCTTTAAAGTATGCAAAGTAAAAGATCATGCTACAAGTGTAGAAGCCATAAATAGGTAAAGTTAGTTGTATATATCTGACTTGGCACATCAAAAGCTTCTTTTTTGTTCCAAAGTCAAAATTGAGTTATTGGCATCGGTGGACAGCTTGTTATTTCTCTGTAACCAAATTTATATCAATCCAAGTTTGGTTCAGAGACAAAACCATAACAAAGATCAGACTATGGCAATCACAACTATGGAGTAAAACACAATTGAAATTTAGGATGTTCAATGAGGCCTAAACAATGCTGTTAGATTATTGAAATTACAAGTACAACTTCAAAACTCCATAGAAGCTGGCGTTTTTGATGTCAGATTTCAACCGAATTTAACAGAAAGCTACACAGATTATAATCTTTCATATGTCCAATATATAGAAAAAATGTGACCCGATCAAGGGAAATGAGTCACATGTCGGTAATTTTCAATTTTCATTACAACCTAATTGTGCATTTAGGTATTCAAACATGCTACAGAGTTGTTCATCGCTAATCAACAACGATGCATCCATGCGTCTGCGTATTTTTTATCGTGCGAGGGTGGCTTTAGCCACCCGAGTGTGATAAAAATACGCCGACGCATGTTGATTAGCGATGAACAACTCTGTAGCATGTTTGAATACCTAAATTGAAACATTATGTACCTGGAAATATACTACGTTCTTTGTATTGTACACTTATTCTACCGTATACCAACTATGGCATTTTAGTTTGGGGCAATACTTGTAAAACATATTTAGAAAAGATTCTCAAGATACAAAAGTGGGCAATTAGAACTATATCACGTGAACATTACCGATGCCATACTGGACCATTGTTTAAAAAACATAAAATCCTGACTGTATACGATGCTTTTAAACTCGCACTTGGAACTTTTATGTACAGACACCAAACTAAACAACTTCCAGTAACCTTTGTCGATTATTTCCGTAAACATAACCAAATTCATAAGTATCAAACGAGATATTCAGAAAATTATAGTATTTACAATGCTAAAAAAATGTATGCCGACAGAGCAATTAGAAATACTGGACCCATTCTATGGAATTTGTTAAATTTGAAATTAAAAGAGGCAAAAACTGTCAAACAGTTTAGATCAATTATGAAAGCTACACTGCTTGATCTTTATGAGTGAGCTTTGTTTGGTTCTTGGCATTTCTTGTTCATGTGATAGTTATTTTGTTTTGTGCTGTAATTTAAATATGCAACGTAGGCCCTACTAAGTGTTTCAGGGGGTAACCCTTTCAGGCCTTTACTGGCCTTTTGTTATCTCCTCAATATCAGTTCGTATATGTTTATGTTATGTTTTATGAAATGTCTGTAATTTTTATGATATTGAAATAAATTTTGAATTGAATTGAATTGAATACTTTTCAACAACGAAAATCTTCCTGAAAATGTATAATTAAATTCTAAATGTTTTCAATTTAACAGATACTCATCTCAATAAAAATACTTTGAAGAATCTGAAACGGAATGCTAGTTTTAAAGTGTTGCTTTGACGTTTTCAACTGTTCCCAAGCGTCATTCCTTGCACGTACTCAAGTTCCCGACGCGCGATGAACAGTGCGCCGATTTATCTGCACTGCGTAAACGCACCTCCGTGTACGCTGTGCCGTGCGTGACGCGCTTATTTTAATATCAACTGTGGCTTCATCACAAATCAACAACGGTACGCTCCTGTATAAGGAGATACAGTGAGTTGTTGAATATTGATTCTACATTTTGATCCAAACCCTGTCAGAAATGATCAATATTTTTAATACTTTTTCATACTAATTTGATGAAAATATACACTTTAAGGAATCATAATTTTACTAGATCTCAAAATCAACCTCCTGATCCATTTCAATCATTACAACTTCAGCTGATCATATCTCAAATCTAACTTTGCCGAATTGATGTACCTTTCGATCTGCCATGACATATATTTATTACATAACTTACCTCCTTCAGTCTCTGTACGTTTGACAACACAGCCTTGAAAGACCAATCGTCCTGATGCCATTTGGATTCCATGCCCTGGACCTGAAAACATAGGAAAATGTTGAAATAGAAGTCTAGAAATAAAGTTATTAAAACCCCTTTATCAATTGAAGTTTATTGTAAATGTGGGTCCATTTCATTTTACATTTTCAATGAATGACAACATCAGCTTGGAACAGCTATTTTTTTACAGATGATGCAAGAGAGATTATTTGAAATGTTGCATAAAACAACTCCAAATGGCCAAAACAATATTTTAAGGGATATTGAGCATATGTCAAAATACTGTTTAGGTTGAATTTTCTGCACATATAATTTCCTTATTCATTTTGCCACTGCTAAGCATCAAGAAAATGAACTGTGGCAGCCAACAACACAAAAATGCAATGGAAAGTTCAGCTTTTCTCAACTCCATTTGTGTTTTGATACCGATCTATCCAAACTGCTCCAAACTTCCATCTACACATGCTCAGTGCATTTGCATTTATATACATCAAGTCTGAATTCACCTTAATAAATTAAGAGTTTGTACTACTAGACGATGAACATGTGATACGTACCTGATGTAAACCTTTTGACATCAGGAGGCATCTTGCTGAAGATTTCTTGTGTTATGTCCTTAGGTTCACTCCATGTTAAACCATTATCTGTACTCTAAAATGAAATAACATTAAACTATATTGCTGCGATCACATAGAAGTATATGCAGGGGTATACAGTAAATGATATTCCTTGAATATTGATAGGGTGTTATGAGTTATAAAAGATGATGCTTGAAGGAGTGATGATTTAAAGGAGACGTTTAACACCATACAAAAGAAGAAATATGAATTTAAAGCGCTCAATGAACATTAAGATATATGAAAATCATTTGAAATTCATTCAATGTTTTTTGATGTGCTTATGCTATGACATTCAATGCATCTAACAACATGCAAGCAGCAAGAATACTGACATAGCCTTGTTGCAAAAATGCACGACACATGACTCTTTGCTTCACCAACAGCAATGTGGTCTTTTAATTCACCTAACTAAAACAAGTGTTTTAAATATTTGCATTCAAACAAATGGTTTATGCAAGTAATTCAAATCAAGCTGTGCATGTTAATCAGGCTAAACCAATTTAATCCAAATCGGATAACATGAACCAGGACCTTGAATTATCAAGACATACCTTCAACATGCTATGTGTACTCTATCTTTAAAAGATGAAATGATACCCTTAAAATCTGCCAAATAATACTTGCTTTATTCGATCAACACTATGTACACTTTTCTTCAAAAAACTCCATTACATGTATTACACAATCACAGACAGTTCCACTTTGTTAGCAGTGTGTGAGTAAAAGTGTTTGGAAAAATGAAATACTGTTTTGGGATTTTTGGAATGTTCTATTTTGAAAAGATCGATTGCCATGAGAGATTGGTCTAAAATTTTGCACTCGGTACTTCCAACTGCTCTTAACATGCCATTTCAACTAAAGGGCAGGGTCACAAAACATCTATTCCACAATAAGGACACATTTGCATCTTTGAATTTGAAATTATGACATTGTGATGTTATGTCAACCCGACTCAGTATCAGCAGGTTTCAAGCTGTCAGAAATATATCATGCTCTCATAACAAATTATCTTGTTTGCATAGAATAAAAAAAAATGTGCCAATAATTTTATCATGATTAACCATAATTCAAAGCTCAACGCTATCATAGTTTAATGCAACCAACAATTTTGCAGCATGCGCATACTAAGCTTACCATACACACAAACAACTGTTTGGATCCCGCTTTGTACAAAACCCAAATTCTATTCTTCTTTTTGTCTATTAATGACACATGGTTATGTAATCTGAATATAAGCAACAAATAACAGCAAACATGCAAAAAAGAAGTTAAAAATGAAGGATATAGTGAATTAGTTTTACAAACACACTTGAAAATGATTGGGAAAACAGAGTCTATGACTATAGACAAAGAAGGAGTTTCAATTTTGACACTTGCTTTTTATCGGACTCTTGCCTGATCTTGTGCTGGACTGGTTTTCACCCCTTGGACCCTTGGCAATACACTCCCTGTTGATCATAAACGCATCTTTAGAATTGCACTTCCAATGATATCAATATTGCTACAGACATCATTCAAAGCTATAGGCAAAATAAAAATTTATTGGACAATGAAAACAAAAATCCAGGGTAAGGGTTACATCTGCAAACAATGAGGCCCTGAACCCTGGATTTCTGATTACATTGTCCAAGAATTTTTTGATTTGTGTAAAGTGTTGGGTCATGAATACGTCTTGGTGCAATACATCACACAGAGTGCTGTGAAGACAAAAGGTGAGTGATATCCATCACTATACATTTATGGATTTTGAAAATATCATGTTAACTCCCATCAAAACTGTGCAACAAGTGTCATAATTGATACTCTGACAATAAGATGATACAAATCGATATTGAGTTGGCTTGGAGTGAGTACCTTGGTAATCATCAACAATGTTCCTGTCTCCTCACCGTCTTTGTACATCAAAAATATTGTGTTTGTTGTTTGGTCTAGAACAGGACAAGGATTGTACAACCTGGTAAAAACACATGCATGCAAGATTAATTATGGTATCGCATGCGCTCACCCCAAATAAGAGGAACAATATATTTTTACAGTTTTTTTCTTGTTAAATTCAAAACTGGAAAAACAAGTCATAAAATTATAAATGATAAAAAAATCAAATACTTGAAACTTGCTTTTGCAACTATGCAACATTGCGACCATAACCAATGGTCTTCAACAGGCATCTGATTTCTGAGGATGATCATGAGACAGATGGCTAGTGACGTCACAATGTGCCCGGTCCCACACGTGAGATAAGCAGTAGCGTAGATCCCATTTCTTATTGAGAATCGGGTTCTCAATCCTTTCCCAAATGGCTTCCTTAATTCCTCGCTTGTGGTATTGTTCCCCCTTATCAAGAAGATCACATCCTCAAAGTTCATGATATGTTTAGAGTCTCTGATATGAAGATATACTGCAGAGTTCTGTGCTTCGTTGGTACTCGGCCTTCTATGTTGGTTAATTCTGGCCTTCACAGATTGTTTTGTTTTGCCAAAGTAGGTTTCAAGGAATCACATGCCTGTTGAAGACCATTGATTATGGTCGCAACGTCGCATAGTTGCAAAAGTAAGTTCCAGTATTTGATTTTATTACTGGATAATGAGAACATACATCTTCAAGTCCTAAAATTGACTACTTATACACAAAATCAGGGGAAATGGAAGTTGATTTCTTCCTTTTCAAATTTAACAAATTTCAGTGCAAAGATTTCGCTGTTTATTTTCTACAAAATGACCTCATTTAGAATGCACCTGACCAGAATTTGTATTTTAACATTAAGTCATATGACTATTTATTAATATAAAATAATTTCAATTTCTACTGTGTTTAAGCAAAGTGTAAAACCATACTTCCCCTGCTATCTGAAAAGTTCATTAACTTTATATAAGGAAGTGAGTTTACCACTAGCGGAATATGCTGTGATTTTCACTGCATACATTTCATAAGTTGGTCATCTTAAACTTACAGATCCGTATACAAAAAAGAGTAAGACCAGGTTTAAAGTTAGTTAGACCTGGTTTAAGTGAAACTTTTCTATCGCAGCTAGATATAGTTTCCTCAACCAGTATTGTCATATTTTGTGTTGGAAGATTTTTATTGAACCTTCAATATTTTAAAGCTACTGCAGTTCAAAAATGCTTCAGAAGGTCCTTTTATGGCAGTAATAAAAGTGTTTGACTTGACCTGGTCTAACTTTCAACTTGGTTTAAACCTTAGAGAGTCCGTATGAACAAAAGAGGTTTAAGAGCTAGACCAGGCTGAACTTAGACCTGGTTTAAGTCAAATTTTGTTTCACAGATAAATAAATATATTTTCCTCCACTAATATTGTTATGTTTTGTGTTGTTTGTAAGACCTTTTGGCTAAATCTTTAAAATGTTAAAGCTTTTGAACTGTGCTTCTAAAGGTCCTTTCATGGCAGTAATAATTTTGACTTAGACCCCTAACTTTAAACCCGGTCTAACTCTTAAACCTCTTTTGTCAAACACTTTTATTACTGCCACAAACACTTTTATTACTGCCATAAATTCTGTAGTTCTTATTCAATGGGTGATGCAACTCTTGATGAAGTTAGTGATTTTAAATTATTGGGTGTGACTTTTAGTAAGGATCTGTCTTTTGGTACTCATATCAACAATGTCACAAATAAGATCTCTAAGTTGTCTGGTTTTATCATTAGGTGTACCAAAAACATGTCCTCAACTGCCCTTTTGAATCTTTTCAAGTCCCTTGTTTTACCACATCTTGTTTATTGTATTTGTGGTTGGGCCCCTTTTCAGGGAAATCACATTGATAGGTTGGATAGGGTCCAAAGGAAAATTACTCGGGTGGTATTTTATAGGAATTCTTTTGATGTCGAATGTAGGCCTAGTTATGAAGAAAGGCTTTCCAAACTTGATTTGTTGAAATTTGAGGATTCATGCAAATTCCATAGACTTGTGTTTGGGTTCAAATTAATGAATGGATTGTTGCCTGCATCTTTCGACCAAATGGTGCACTTGAGTAAGATTAAAAATTCTAGATTACTGCATGTAACTGCCAGAAGTTCTTCTTTTTTCAATTCTCTGTTTGTGTCTCTTCCACTACTATGGAATGAATTTCCTTCTGATGTCAAAGAGTGCCATGATCTTTCTATATTCAAATCTGAATGTAGGTCATTTTTCATAGAATTGTATAATTAATTCATTTTTCACCCCCTCATATAGGGTTCAAATGTTGTTGTTTAATTTACTTTGTTTCAAAAATGTTTCTTTTTAAACGTACAGGATAAGTGAGCACTTTGGTGTTTTGGGTTTCACTAAACCCATTCATTTTTCCTAAATTGCTTGCATTTTGTTATTATAATTTGTTTTGTTAATATTCATGTAAAGTTTTAATCTTTGTTTCATAGCAACACATATGTAAAATGTTTTAAATGTTTGTAAATTGCAAGTGATTTGAATAAATATTATTATTATTGTGCATACGGACCAAACTATCTTTTTGCATACAGTCCATAGAGTTAATGAAATGATGATGAACTTATTTTGCAAGTAAATGGTTCCTGGTTTCAATCAACTGAGCTGATCCTGGTGTTGTATTGATACTGAGAGGTCAACGATTGACAATGTAGGAAATTCTAAAGTTACATCCGATCCTGGCACTAAATGTATTCAGATATAAACATTGTATATTCTATTTTAAAATCCAAAATAGAAACAGTATTTAAATCGTATGCCTAATATCCTACAATTCACAAGAAAATTGCCTAATGCATCTTGAAATGAAGACCTTACTGATGTGTGAAAAAATGAGAGGAAATGAGTCATATATCTGCAATTTCAGGTTTCATATTTTATTACCGCTTGTTATGCAGAAAAATACTACATTTTTATCCTAAATCTAATTAGAATTGGTCATATACTTCAAGAGAAATGAATATTCTTTTAATTTTCAAAATTAGAAAAAAAAAGATTTTTTTACCCTTGTTCCCTTGTAACACAAATCACTTTTCCTGACATCCAACTCAAATGATCTAAATCACGTCAGATATGATCACAAAGGTTCAGCATTGACTTTGCTTTAAACCCATTGTTCAAAATACTGATATCCGCTTTATTTGGAGGTTGGAGTTTAAATTGCACTTGGCACAGGCATACATCCAAATTTCGTTTTGTTTTTGCAAATCCCTATGGTCTTGAATTCTTGAATCCAGTCTTCCTTATGACAATAGATTTCCATTTACATTTCGTCATGTGAGTGCAAGAAAATCGTATCTGCAATAGCTGCCATTTTACATAAATTTGAATTGCCCACTGTAGAATGCCAAGTTTTGGGTCGGTGGCTCTTGAAATGGTTCCTCAGGTGACAGTGTAAGAACCATTTCAAGAGGCACCGATATATGGGAGAGAAATTATGAGGGAATTTTTTGTAAACAATTCTAGTGATTACATTACAGATACGTCAAGCTCGCATGGCAAGCGAGAGGTCCGGGGTTCGAGTCCCTGTTCGTCCAGGATTTTTTTTTCAAATAAAATGAAATCCTGACCTGTTTGTGATTTGTCTGATTGTTATTAATGTTCTAGCGTACGATGCTTATTTCTCCTTTCACTTATTACAGATACGATTTTCTTGCACTCACATGATGATTTTGTCATCTGATTGCAAGGAACTTGTAAATTCAATAGCTGCCATTATTCATGTTTGAATTATACATTATAGTTGTTGAATTTTATTCGTGAACGCATACTCCGAGTATTGAGCGTAGAGGTGCACAAAATAACCTTGAAAATGTATGCTCGCATTGCACACCTCTGCGTATTTGCTGCAGACACATATTCACAAATTCAATCCAACAACAATATAATATTGTTGGTCTTGCGTTAGTGGTTGTTGAAAAAGTTCTTCAGGTGACAGTGTCAACTGAGGAACCATTTCAAAGCATCATCTGATGAAGCATTTCAAGAGCCATTGACAAATGGGAGACGAAAGTATTTTTTGCATTTTGTTGACAAACTTTTGGTAAATCTTGTAATCATTTGATCATTTCTTTTTCAGTACTTAAAATATGTTTGCACAGTGCATCGTGTAACTTGAACATCACACATGCCCAAAAGCGTTTCACAAACACCAAAACTCAACCGATCAAGCCTCGTTTACATATGTGTAAACGCTGACTGTAAACACACTTAATCTCCAGATACTTAATTTAGCAAATTTCAATGTTTTAGCAGGCTCTTAATTTCATGAAACTGGTGATGCTAATGTTGGTTTAATTTAAAATGGTCAAATCTAAACCTTTCAAAATTAACATTCACACCATCTTAAACATAGAACTGCTAAGCAACAAGTAAAGCATCGGAAACAAAAACCTATCAATGTGAAAACTGTTTTTTTCCAAAAAATATCCTATCTACCCATGTAATTACCTGATCTTATCTTTCTTAGCAATAACCTGTAAATCACCCCATGTCACTTTTGTCCCCTTTGGTCCATTTTCCAACACCCCTCTCTTCATCACAATCTCTGCAACACTTGCGTCTGCTGCACCATGTCGACCTTCACAGAAAGCGAGAAAAACGCCATTGTTGAAGAGTATAGCTGGAAGTCTGAAACATGGAAAAAAGAACAATTAAATATCAGTAAAAGTTCACTCAATGTACTAAATAAGATATTTATCATACCTACTGTTAAAAAGGTGTTGTAGGTACATATACCACATTCAAAGATGTTTTCCTTCATTAAACAAAAGTTTACATATTTGGCCTCTCTTTTCAGGTTGTTTTAGGGTAAGGTTATTAGAAAAAATATCTGTCCCGGGAAGAAAACAAGGTTACTTGAATCCCGAAAATGACTTACGTAATGCCAACGACCCAAAATCATTAAATACTCACAAGTGAGATGTTTAAAATAAGCTTGAAAAGCATCCCATTTGGTTACAAATGAGATATTAGACTTTATGTTTTCAACACATTTTATTAGAACTGTTGAGAGATGTTGTGATATCCATTAAATGTTTATGTTTCCCATCATGTATGTGGTGTGTTCCAAGTGTAGTTTAACATTTTATACAGTTTTTTAATGTCTTGATTTATAATCAACAGAACTAAATGGGATTCCCAAATCCCCCCCAAAATATTTTCAGGAATCCCGAGCACTAAACTTCCCGAAAATTCACAACATTATTTTAGGTTATCCATCGCTTTGTGACAAAAGATAACATATGTATCCCGTCATATCAAAAGTACCTTAAGGTTGGCATAGAAAATTACGAGATATGGCCATTGAAACTGAGCAGTCAAAAATCATGTCCAAGGTCGAATTTCTAATTTCATCAGAAAGGTTATCTTAGAAGTGTATTCTACCCTATTAATCAGGTTCAAACATCCAAAACATAAGAAAAATGTATTAAAAACTAAGATAAAAATCCTCTCTCCATTAAATTTTACTATTAGGACAAAAACCTAAACTCAATTTTCTCAGAACTATAGTTTTCCGAATCAGCCTGATGCCTTTTACCAACTTGGATGTAACTTTGCAACCGTACATCCAATAACCAAATGCAAGGTGTCATTTTAAAGCTTAAAGGTGCAATTCATGATTCTGATGTGACGACAACCTCCCCTCCTTTCTAGCTCAATAAAAAGAAGAATACAACATAAATGCATCCTGAAAATTTCACTTTATTCCGACCATTCATTTTCAAGTTATAAACTTTTCACCATTTTGTAAAGCCCCATAGGCTACTGCATTGTATGTGTTATAATTACTGTCGAGGCCCCGACAGTAATTGAAAAATGACACATTTTCTCACTTTTCTCAAAATGCAAGCACATTTGAAAGAATGGTTTAGGTATTGTAACATATACCAGTCAAGGATTCTTTCTAGCTAAAAAAAAATCAATTTTGATAGGAATGACCTTGAGGATGAAAAGTGGATCATGAATTGCCCCTTTAAAATCTCAGCTTTCACATACTTGCCAACATTGCAAAAACAAAAATACTGACAGTTTATCGACGCGTTACGCACGGCGCGTAACGCGCGGCGCAGTTGTGGCCCCTAACTGGAGTAAAATAAGATTGATTTTAAAGAACTAGTTTTAAACATCTTTTTTATATAAAGACTAAATTTTCTGAACTATTTCATTTATTTTCAAGTTTCATTTTTTAATTTTGGGAATTTATTTGGGCATTTTTATTATATTTAAAAAATTTCATGTGCAAGTTTGACATAGACCCTAACTCCTCACATAACAACTCCGTCAAATCATTCATGGTCATATGATACCATGATACTACTGACAGGACAGTTAATACTCACATAAAATCATCACCATACCAAGGCCCTTTAAATTTCCATCACAACCCAGGAGTTTCAACAGGTCCAAATGTAGTAAGCTTACACAACTAGTACTGCAGCAGTAAGCTTACAAATATATCAACAAGTGTAGAAAAATATCTTCACATCTGCATTCTTTATTTTTTACTGCTTAGTTCTGCTTGTGATGACAAAGTTAACTAAGTAAATAACATCACCATCTGACTATGACTGCAGACTCTGCACTTCAAATTACGATCGCTAAAACCATGTGCTTTGGCTCAAGGAGATGATGCAATGACGTCATGTATATAGCTATAGCAAGCAGAATGTTTGATAAACAACATAACTCAAGTTTTTTCTTCTCATTGATGATGCTTGCGAGTTTTGCCGTGATTTTTACGGGGGTTTTAAGAAATCAATTTGGAAATGAAAAAATCGGGACAATCCCGATTTTCCCCTTTTTTACAAACAGAAATCGGGAAAATCCCGGGAAAATCGGGACAGTTGGCAAGCATGCTTTCAGATGAGACCAAATTAACAATCAATTTTGATCATGGGACCCTTAAGGTACCTTTCGATAAGACAGACTGTCAAATATTTGTAATTTTGAGCTGCAAATTGCAGAGATGGTTTGTCTTATTCAATCCGACTGTTCACAACATGTTGTTGTGACAAAACAACAAGGTGATTTGTTTATTAGCCAATCATGCCAACTGCAAAAGTTTTCAAGAACGCCAAGATCGTTATTATGCACTTGAATTGTTTAACGTTATTCATATGGAAGTATCTTGTGGTACTACCACAACAAACCACTCTGAAACTAGCTCTACTGATGCATATTCAAGATTATTGTTTAAGCCACCATAGCTGGGGCAATTCTCTGATATGGCCCCTCTTTTGTTTTCTTTATATATTTTTGCTATCGGTTAAACATGAGGGACTTTCATGATTCCATGCGAGTGCAAAATTAAAGTCACATTTTTTTTCAATTTTCAAAGAATTATTTAAGATGTAGCTTTACACTAACAGCACTGATGAGGATAGCGTTTTGTCCCGGCAGTGTAAGTTTTGAGCTTACAGCTCTTTTCACTTATATGGCAAAATTTTATCAAAGTCATAACTGATACAATTTGTGCGTTATACTTACCTAAATGCTTTGTAAACCTGTCCCTTTTGGACCGTGAATATATCTGCATTATGAGAAGACAACAAGAAGAAATCATATTCTACCTCAGTATTCTTGCTATAGGTCCCGGGCTATAGGTGCATAGGACAATATCAAACACACTTGAATTTGGAAAGGATTACTGCATAAGTGGTATATTTTCGCGTTCAGCTCGCCTTGCGCCACAATAAATGTACCCCGAAAAATGCTATGTATATACCGTTCACATGTAAAAATATCACAAGCGCAAAAATTAAAATGCAAAAAACGATTTGGCGTTTACAGTAAATTGCTAACAGTAATGGTGCATTCAGAGTCCAGCGATTTATCACTGCAACATTGCACGACGTCTATGCAGTATTTACATGTGCTATAGAAGTGCGTATTAAAATCTTAACACTCTGAATGCACCATAACTTGAACAATTTTGCCAGACCAAGAATGTAGAAAAAATGCAGTATCAAACAGACAAACCTGAGTCAAATGTCTAATTAGATATGGATTACAATTATGAAAGGTCATCATAGGGAATAATTATACAATTATTATAAGACAGGGTTACCCTCCTCAGGGGCGTAGCTAGGGGTGGCAAGTTGCCTCGGGCGCCACCTCTAGGGGGGCGCAAAATCGCCACTACATGAAAAATAATTGGACCAACAACAGGGGACATACTGCTAAATTAGCCAATGTTTGCCTAAATTGTTTGCGCGCTCCGCGCGCCCTTAAGATTTTGGTACTTTTTAGCTTAAATAAGCAAATATTACTGCAAAAAATTCAAATTATTTAGGCAAATGTTAGTAGAAATGACCCATTTTTGCTAAAATAGAAAGAGGAGTTTTTCAAAGCTGTTGGATGTTTTGGGGCGTACCTTTTCAAGTTCCCCTCCCCCCCCCCGGGCGCTAGACACTCTCGCTACGCCCCTGACCCTCCTCTGGAATATTTTGCCTTAACACTTAGGTTACGGTACTGCACCAAGTCGGTACCCATTAATTAAATGAAAAATGTATAACTACGGTAGGTAAAGTTTCAAAAGGTTTCCTAAATTTATATATAAAACAAATATCTTTAATATATTCTTGTGATGGTAAAAATATACCATCCCTCAATGAAAGATTGATTGTTTCATTTCACTCGCCTGTCGGCTCATGAAATAGAACAATTAATCTTTCAATTCGGGATTGTATATTTTTAACATCACACTCATAAGCAGTTAATATTTGTATATTAATATTTTTAATGTTTCATTCCCAGATAGTTCCCCTTGGGCCTGACTATTAGTTTTTCTCCATGCAGCTACAAAACATTTGGTGCCACAAGTCTTTGTTGTTACATTTATTGCATTCTCTCATCAATAAGAGGGGCTATGTGATGACCATCATCAACCATCAAATGTTTGACAACACATACAAAAAAGTGTGGTGCATTGATGTTTATCACCAAGCCTCTGTTATTATTAGAAAATACATTGGAATTATAAATTAGATTATTAGATAACAAACAGACTTGTTGCACTAAACATTTGGTAGCTCATATATGAAATATAGTTCAACCCTTCCAGAACTTTTAAGAGAGGTTTTTATTAAGCTTTTGCAAATTTCAAACACATATGTCAATTACATAATGATGATACCCTTTATTTAAAAAAAAAATATTTTTAGGTGTAGATGGGTTTAAAAAACACATACCTTGCTTGACCATGCTGGTCCTGAAACTGCAATATGTATTTCTGCAAATTAAAGAAAATTAATGTTTCATTCAACTTAGAAGACCAAACTTTTATTGAATGATCCTACTTTTTGCATTATTAACAAGTGAAAGAAAATATACATTTGTTAAATAAATCTTTGATTTACATTCATAACAATTTCCAAAAATGTATGAATCCAAAATATGTAAATGTTGCTATCATAAAATTGACTGATTTCACTATCAGGAAATTCCCAAAACTTTGTACTATACTGCAACTGATGCTGCTTTCATACTCATGTAAAGTATTCCGAAAAAGAAACTGGTACACTTTGGTTTGGTTCTATACTACTCAAATTATATAGATACAAGCCCAAAATAATTGCACATAATGTAAATTGATATGTTTCCTGTTTTATTGGTACAAGAAGTTTTTCAAAATCCGAAAATATCCCGCTTATCGAGCGAAGTAAAGAATTTAGGTAAGGCAACTAAAGTTACAAATTTTGAACACAACACGATAACAATGCTGCGCATACCATTGCTCGATACCCCGTAACTACCGCAGGATATATCGATTACAAGCTGCATCAATATTTTATGCCTAATGACGTTTAGCTCGCTATTTGATTAGGAATCCCAAGTTTAACAGACAATAATTATCAATAAAATTGTGACTTAGATAAGATGATTCAGATAAAACTCTTATCAACTCAAGATGACTAAACGTCAAAATCAATTGCACTGGATAAACATTCAAAATAACCATGTTGTTGCCTCGTTTGTCAAGCGTCAATTTCCCCATCTTGTACAAACGTCTTGAACCAAACTGATAAACTCACTCAATACATCTTTTAACACATTCCAACACCTTTCTTGATCATCTTAATTAGGCTCTCATCCATTCATATTCTTCTTCCATGCGTATACTTTTGAGTTTGAAAAGCCCGCTCGTCCACGACTAAGAGGGAGTAAAGCAGTAATTGGTACGGGCCAGCTTGGGGTATTAGGTGCTACGTTTTCCGCTGGGGATGTTTCACCGTAGCCTTCAAAATTGGTAACTTTAGTTGCCTTACCAAAATTCTTTACTTCGCTCGATAAGTGGGATATTTTCGGATTTTGAAAGACTTTTTGTACCGATACAGAAAACATATCAATTTACATTAGGCTAATGAAATGAAATTATTAGTTTCCCGTCGCCCGCCCGCGTATCGATTTCCTTGCCGCTAAAAAAAATCATTATTTTAAAAATATTTCATTATTTGCATTTTTCATTCAAATTTACACAATTTCACCCATTTTACTAAGAAATACA